>JAAAKQ030090197.1:0-14733 GCA_010016005.3 Zanna intricata
GAAACGACTGGCACTGGATAGGGAATCTTGGAGAGCTGCATCAAACCAGTCAAATGACTGAAGACAAAAAAAAAAAGCAAAAAATATGCAGAATTTAAAATGAATGATTTTCTCAGTTATGAAAGTTTTATGTTTTAAATTTAAATATATTTTGTTCTATAAACCCTACGGAAAGCAGTACAGGTAATTTCAGTTATAAATGAATCTAAAAATCCTTCCTTCATACTATTATCTAAACATAAATTAAAAATACATAAATGTTTTTATTTCAGCCTCATGTTTCACCACTATTTTCCATTATTTATTACCATAATGGAAAACTTTATTACACGCTTCTGGATATTATTAGTTTGAATTTTTTCTTTATTTTTCGTATTATAATCTTTCTTTCCTTTTCCAATTTATCCTGATGTGGAAAATTCTAATTTTGAATAAACAGCTATTTCTATTTTATTCTATGATATTAGAGGTTATATTTATTTACATTGCAGATAAATATTCAATATTTTTTTTTATTCACTCTTTATATATATATTTATGTATTCATACATACACTTTTTTAGTGTTTCTTATTAATTCATTTTCTGTAGAAGATAGGTTAAATAATGTAAGGAAATCAAGTGTACAGATATCTAAATTTTATTTTGATTAATGACTTTAAAAATTTCGGTACTTAAGATATAAGCGTCGCTTTATGACATTCCTGTACTAATTACTATCTAATGCGCTAAACTAAGGCTATAAACAAACTTGACTATACAAAATTTCCCTTAGTGTTAATGTTTAAAGGAATTTGTGCGTTTTTCTTCTTTTTTTTTCCAAAAAAAAAAATTAAATTCTTAAACAGTAACTAGAGTGTAAAACTGTTCAATTTAATCACGAATTAATTAAATTTTATGAGTATTAAAGCAATAACTTATCGAAAATAAAATCCTATTTTTAAATATAATGGAGATTATATTTTAAAACTGGAAAAAAAAATTATTAACCTCTCTCTCTCTTGGGTGTAAAAATATACCTAACCTCTTTCACTTTCTCTCTTCCTATATATATATATTTATAATAAGAGAGAGAGAGAGTTCTGTAGATAAGATATTTGTAATGTTACATTTCATTGAACGAGATGACAAGAAGCAAATAAAAAATAAATTATCTGAAATCCTATAAAAATATTTGAAATGCATACTGTTATTTAATCAAAATATTACTGCGATGAAAACATATTTGCATATCTAATAAAAAAAATAGGGCCACAAGTAAGGTTAAAAAAAGAAGAAATTAATTTTCACGCGTAATATTAATAATATAACGTATATATGTGTAACAATGCTAAACTGATAATTCTAATCAACTGAATTTGGATCACTGTTGAGTTCTAAGGAATTGATTACAGTTTTTAAAAATTCAACCTCCAAACAGAAAAAAAGGGAACTAAATGACCGATGAATTACGATATTCTTACAATTTACTACAGAGAAATTAAGTAGATATGTGATTTTTATACTATTTTCATTAGTACCCTATTTTAATGAAAATTTTTAATGATAAACCATAGAGAGAAAAAAATATAAAATTCTTTTGTTTCATTAAAAAAAAAAAATTATTTAATGGAAAAACAGTTTGAAACATTCTTTTTTTTAATAATTTTTGCATATGTTTCTGTTCATCACAAACTAACAACCAAATTTTTCTAAAATGGTCGATCAAAGTTGTTAAAGTTCACGCGCTGGTAAACCAATTCACGTTTTGTCATATAAAAGACACAACATCACGTTTATAATACTATAGTTATTATGATGATGATTATTATTAAATCATCATTAAATGTACGGAAATCCATCTACCTGTTATATACAGTATATTTTAAAACTGCAAATTTACTACTTATCAGTATTACATCTATAAAACATGATGTTTTTGCTACGGGTCTTTGAAAAAGAATTCCGCAGTTTTTTATATGTTTAGAATTACAAATGGATCTGATTTATTACAATAAATTTAACCTTTTCATAACGCAATATGAATCACGTGAACTCAATATGAACAACGTTTACAGTCCTCCACATTATTCTACATTATTCACTAATAATCCACATTATTCCACAGCGACAAGCCTGTCTGCAGGAATCGCTTCCAATTCTACTCTTATTCTTCGGTGCAGGTAGTCGAGTTACTTCATTTTTTTTTTTTTTGTACCGATGTGTTTTACGTAGCTTCAAAGAAGAAATCCATAGGTGTAAAATCATATCTCCAACGCGTGGCCAATCGCTGGGAGTTTCTTTGCCTGTCCCGTCTTGTGAAGACTACCGTTGAGCTTAGTCCGTACAATTTATAAATCATGTATAGTGATAGATGATAATTATCATAAATGATAGGAATAATCCATTGTGATCATAAAAATCAACCATCGAACTCCTGCTACAATATTGATGCTATATTAAAAGCAAAATTAAACGAAGACGCTAGAAAAATTACACGATCCCCATATCTTACTGCTTCATTCAGTCCATTATTGTATTATTTATTAGTCATTGTTTTTTTTTTTATGTCAGTTTTACTAAACTGTGCAAATTTAAAAATCATAAAAAATTTTTAATTTTTAATTTTCCGATGGTTAATTTACATTCCTTCTTCCATTTGAATACTTTATCATATACCAAATTTAATTAAAATAGACTGTGAAATATACATTTAAAAGTTATGGAAAATTTACTTACACTTTTCCTTAAATTATATTATAAAATCAATTATCTATATGTTTATATAAAAAAGCTGAAAATTCAGTTTTAAATGAAACGAAATTTATACTGATAATCAACACGCTATTTTATAGTAATTTACTTACTAACTTTCTATTAAAGTAATATAAAAACGAAAAGGAATTATAATAATATTAAGAAAAATACTGTTTACAGTAAATACCTCAAATGTGCTAAATTCAAGGACAGTAATATAGAAACATTATTGTAAGTTTATATACAGACTATGATATGAAAGATACATCGTAAAAACCGCATCAAAAGTTGCTTTTATATTGGTTATAGCATTAAAAACTTCTATTTTAAACAAGAAAGTTTTAATGGCTGGAAGTTTTTATAGTGGCAATAAGTTCACTGTTGTATTAATATAACTTTTGGTAACAAAACTCCATATTTAGTCTAATGTAAGAATATTTTGAAATTTCAAGATTAATAATAAAAATAAAGAGTATCATGTAATATTTTAAAGAAAAAAAAATTAATTAATTAAAAGATTAATTTGTAGAGGAATTAAAAAAAAATTAAATGGAATAATCACATGATTAAAAAATATTACATAGGAAAAAAGTTTCTAATTAAAATATCCATCCTAGTTTCTCCCTCATTTTTTTCATACAAATATTTTCTAGAAGGGAAATTCATGCAAACTGTCTATCCAGACTAATCATTTTTCTACCAATTACGTCAAAATTCAAGGAAGTCAAGGAATCTTCCTATTAAATGCACATTATTGAGCAAATATATTGATGCAATTATATTAATTTAAAAAAAAACCTTTCAGGAAATGAATTAACTATAAAAATATAATTTTTATTATTTTAACAGATTTCACAGATATGATTTAAACATTAATAATTTCATAACCTTTAAATTGGTATATATACTTTTTAATCTGTTTTATTAAAATTATTAGATAAAACATTTGTTTAAAGAAAACCTATACTCTCCTTTTTGAACAAATAAGTTTATTAATATTACACTTACGTGTATAATTGGAAAAAATTTTAAGATTTATTTAAGTACACGAGCGCAAATGACAGGCTTGTAAATTTTCAATAGAATATATATGTAGGATTGAAGGATTAAAATCAATCAGAAAAAGGACCTTTCAAAAATGTTATGCAGCACTCTTTAATAATTAATCCTTTGCTGATAATAAAAAAAAAAAGTAATAATTGGTCGATTTTTATCGGATCAGTTGATTATAGTGCATAAGTCCGATACAAAACATTTCATAAGTAAAATTAACATCAAAATAGTGAAAATTATTTTTAGAATCCTTGATATGAATAAAATAAATCGTAAGTGTGGGTGATAGTCTTTTAAGTACATTACATAAATGTTATATTATGTATTCAGAGATAAGCCTATAAACTGTCTTACTACCAGGTAAAAGAGATATAATTTTAAATCTAAATAAACACAGACAAAAGAAATGGACTTACGGTACACAGGAGTAATGATTGTAGGGCTATCTGACATGAGCCAATTGTTATATTCAATATCGAACAAGCCTCCTTAAGAATAAGAAAATTCCATGCTAAGATGAAAAGTGAAATTGAAGAGTGAAGTGGTTTCCTGTAGTCTGTATCATTGAGTTATTGTATGACCACATCAAAATGTTACAGTTGGAAAAACTATATAACAAATTCATGTGTAATGAAATCTAAACCGTTTAACATTTTCGCGGCGGGCCTTAGGCCGCCTTCTTTCTAGTAACATAAAAAATGTTGGAACATATATAATAAAGTAATAGAATTACACTAATGTGTCTTTTCTAATGTGAAAAAAATATTTGTTTTTAACATTGTTTCAGCTAGATAGGGTACAGATTGAAATTATTTAAATTGAAAGATCGAATATTAATAACATTAATTAATTAATATATATTTTTCCAAATTTTTTAAGTAGTAAATAATCGTAACAGAACATAAATAATAAATAGTTATGAAAGATAAATAATATAAAAAAATATTTTAAAAGATTTTATTTATTTTTTCCTAAACGTTCTTTTCAACGTAATAAAATAACCGAAAGATATATATCAATATAGATGCAAAATAATAAAATAAAATTTTAATATCTAAGGTGTTTAATATACAGTATTTTATATATTTATTAAATATTTTAATATTTAAGATATCAAAATAAATTAAACTGAATACCCAAAATACTAGTATACTGAGTCTACGTATAAAACACTGTGTGTGAGCATGTTCCTACTTCGCTCAGAAATGGGATGTCATAGGATTTGAAATATACGATTTCTTCTATACATGAGTAATTAATTCAACAAAATTAAAATAACTATATATATATATGGAATTTTATGTATATAGATGGGTCGAGCTTATACGAAGTTAGGATTCTTGATTATTCAAAAACACCTACCGAAAAATTTGTTTTTTCACTCGTTCCCTCATAATTTTAAAAAACACATCTTCTCTTAATTATTTAAGATAGATGAATTCCAATCAATTATTATTTTTATTTAATTAATTAAATAGAATTTGAAAAATTAAAATGAATTAATACTTTTCAGAATATTTCTCCCTTCTGTAAATATTTAAAGTGTACGAATTACAACCTCAGATAAGACTTTCTAATTCTTTGGCAAATTATGAGTCCATTATTGGTGTAAAATGTGATTTATAGGTGCCCTAAAATTTTAGTTTGATAAATATTTCAAAAAGTGAGGAAGATAACATATTTTCGTTAATATTCTTATCTCCAAAATTTATAAACATAAATGCTTGAAATTTTGTAACGTGACTTTTATACATTTTACATTGCAATTATTTTTGATCGAGTTGAAATTTTCTCACATTTCATTTAAATAAATTTTTTTTTTTTACATAAAACTTAAAAAAAATAAACAACAAATTTAAACCAAGAAATTTTCTCTTAATTAAGTCAACTTTAGTGATGAAATGTATACATTTATTATTTATTTCTTTTAAAGTAAAACTTTCCGTCCGTGCAGTCTTGATTTAACAGTTTAACAGTATAAATCTCATGACTTTTGAATTTATTATACAGAAACTTTTGTCTGTTAAATAATATAATCGAAAAATCTTTAGGAAAAAAATTTCACACTTTTTTCAATACCGAGAACAGTACTATCATTTTCAAGAAGAACTAATACCAAATGCTAAGCTTAATAAGACAAAATAAAAGTTAAGTGATCCCCAGTTCCTTCTTTCCTGATCTGAATCAGCAAACTCCCAGAAATGAAACTAATATTGTACTCTTACAGGGTTAGATTTACTCCTTTCTGGGGTGGTATAACAAAAATTATTATTTCGAAGAAAGAAACTGATTGATGCCTCTAGTTCCATAATAATCTTATATCTTATATTCATGTTATCTATAGAACATATTGGGACAGACAGTGTACATCAAAAGAAAGTGAATGTACCCTATTCTGTTTAAATCACTATATTACGTAAACCTATTCAATATCAATATAAACTTTGTAAAGATTTCCTTCATTTAATAAAACTATAATTTTATTTTATATATTTATAAATGTATTAACATATACATATTTATAAATTCAATACAGAAAATTTCAATTTTATGAAACTTCAAAGAATTTTGTCATTCATTTAAAATTAAGAACATTTCAAAAAAAATGATTTGTTTAATCTGAAATCAATATAAAATTTCAAACAATTTCGTAAAACTGAAAAATTTTGCTTCAAAACATTACAGATCATCATTATTAATACAGATAAATTAAATACATTGCTAAATAAATTGGAAAAATATTTATTAAAATCAGAAGTAATGTTCCGGATAAAAGTTTTGATAAATAATAATTTATGCTATATATTTATAAAAAAATTTAGAATTTTAATGCTTATAATAAAATGTGGGAAAATAGTATGTGACGGAAACAAGAGATCAATATTATAAATTAAAAAAAACATGATTGACAAAAAAATATTGTTTTTTAATGTAAGATAATTAATAATATATTAAAGAGCGTTCGGGTGATAGTTTTGTATATAGTATAATTTTTTGAAAAATAAATTTTAAATTTATTTAAACATATATATATATACACACACAGAGAGAGAGAGAGAGAGAGAGAGAGAGAGAGAGAGCGAGCTTATGATATTCTCTGTAACGTAAGGTTTTCAAGGCGGATTCATATATCTAAATCGGTTCAGCCGTTGATCTGCTACGGTAGGACAAACATACAAACAATCTGAATACACTGCACTCCTTTTTTGGCAGCCGTATAATAATATCCATTTCTGAGTATATTAATTAAGTTTTATTTTTTTTTTTTTTTTGTTTAGTTCAATCTTTATTTTGTATTATACTAGCAAATACCTCGTTTGAATTTTGAAAGCTGGACGATTGATTGCGAAGATATAATAAAATTTCCTGATAACTGTGATCAGTTAGATCGAGATTGTAACTGATGCATGAAAAAGTTAGCCTTCAATCTACTAACAAATATCCCGTTTGAATTTTGAAAATCGATTTTTTGTTGGTGATTATTTAGCCTCGCACGAGATGTCTGAATTATCAACTCACCACTGCAGCCTCAAACTTAGTCCCCACTGAAGTCTATTATGATGAAACAGAGATTTTTTAAATATTTTATTGTAATATTAATATATTATTGTTACATTATTATTTTAATATTATTATTGTATTATTATGTTAATATATTATTGTAATATTATTCATTTAATTGAATCATTTCAATTATTCATTTCATTTGAATCATTCAATTCAAACCCAGTTCTCACAATGATAGAGGTTTACAGTTTACAGTTCATTAATTCAATTCATTAAAGTTTATGTTTCAATCTCTAGCACTACCTACATTTTTATAAGCATACAGACACACACACATATATATATATATATATATATATATATATATACAGAGTTACATAGACAATGATAACGTAAGGATTCCAACGCTAGAATTTATGGCAACGATTGAATAAATATTATAAAATATGTATCAATAGTGAAATTGTTATTTTATTTTATAAAAAGAAAAAAAAAGGTTCAACTTACATTTAACATCCAAATACAGTGGATCGCTTTGTCCGTCTCCTTCTTGATTACTTGCAATACAAGAATACATTCCTGCAGCACTGCGGGGTACGTTCTGAATAACAAGACTATGGTTACCAACAATAAGGCCAGCGCTTCCATTATTATACAGAGTTTTTCCCTGAAAATACAAATTACATTTTTTAGTGTAACATAATGACACGCTCCATTTCTTGTCAACATAATTAAATGATATCTTATGAATACAAAATCCTTATCAATGTTGGCACAGTATTCGCTTTTTTCCCCTCACTACTGTTAGTACATATTTCAGGGAGTAATTTTACTGTTCATACACTCTCAGCTACGAATTCATGAATAAAAAATATCTTACATCACCTGACTGACACAAATATTTAAAATTTCTTATTTATTTTCATATTTGCAACACTCTTATTTACTACATTACACACAAACTTGGATCATTTATACAGATAAAAACACACTCATCAATTCAAATTTTATGCAGGAAAACTACAACTCTTATTCTTTACTCCAATTTAAGCTGTTAGCACGAATAAGCTAATATAAACTGGAAAAAAATAGAACGCTGCTGCAGTTGACGCAGAGTTGTTTTATAGATAAACACAGGTTTTCGCGTTCACTTACATTAATTATAGAAATCTAAATTTAACTACCCTTATTTTTAATTTAATTAATTTCGGACACAGGAATAAAATATTAACAGAATGACATTAACCTGATTAATATGTTTCATTTTAAAAAAACATGAAATGGACTTTTGTTTTTCAAAGGGTAACTGGTAGAAATTAGTCTACTACCATAAGAATATTAACACGGCCATAATTGGACATTTTTAATAATTGGCACATCTAAGTCACAGTTCCCTGTGTCTTTACTATTAATACATACACATTAAGAAAGCAGCAATTTTTTCTTATTTTTTTATAATTTTATTACTGTGTTCCGAAATTATTTTTATGTTTCTCAAATAAAATTTTCTGATACTAGTATCATATTTGAAATATTGGTAATTTCGTAATTCAAAATCGATTACATCTTTATTGCTTTAACAAGGCTTCAATTTAAATATTTAAAGTTGGTACCATTGTTGAGTCTTTTTTACTTATCTGTTGCAACGAATAACATGATCTCTTTTGTAAGTCTTTGTTTAACTTTAGCAATTTAGTATTTGTTTATAATATCTTAGTTGCTTAAAAAAGCAATAATTGTCTTAATATAAAAAATAACTTATCTTATTTGAATAACTTATCTTATTTTCTCATTCTAAACAGCATCTTTTTTCTTCCAACAGCCTGAGCCATCCTGGTTGTAAATAAATATAAATTCCGTTAATATTGTTATCATTTTTTTTTTAAATTTGTAATAATAACTCCCTATCACACAAAATCCGATGAGTTCATCATAACATTCTTTAAATAGATTCGTTTATCACACACTAACATGAAAATATATATAAATATACAAGAATAACATCAGAAAATACAGTAACAACGAATGAACAGTAAACGAAATAATTAAATTATAATAAACAATGAAGATAACCTTATCTATGAACGTTCACAGTCACTTTTTAACGTTTGGAATTTTATTCAATCATTAAAGTTTTACAATAAATTGAAAAAATTATTATTTTTGTATTACTTTTTAGCCTTATTTGAATTAAATATTTCCCGCTGACTACCAAATAACTAATTTTTTTCTTAAATCATTTCTAGATACGATAACATAGTAATATGTTAACTATATTAATCTGTTATGATTATTTTTAAAATTTAAAAACCGGAACATTTGATTTGTTGGCTAAATAAGAAAATGTGAATAGCTAATTAAATCATGAAAAAAGAAATGCGATATTATAAGAAAAAAATATTTTAAAATAACTAGTCTTCACAGAAAAGTTTAGTCCTCTGCTTCTTAGATACTAATTATTGGCTAATCATTTTTATATGAGGATTATTATACCTTATCCGATAAGGAGAGTAATGAGTAATAATAGTCACGTTTTTATTTAAAAATAGCGATCCATTTATTATACAGCTCTAGTTAGTTTCAATTATTATTCGAATTTTTTTAATCACCTTACAAAAAAATAAGTTTTCGATATTTTTGTAAATATTTTTTTTGTCGCAGAAAGTGCAGTCAGAATTACACCTCAGTAAATGGTTAGCCAAGTTGAAGGTAAACGTTAATACGGCAAAGTCAGGCAATGTGACGTTTGCGATGAGTCTGCCTGGATACCAACGTACCAAGGACTTCGTTTGTACCGCTGCCTAACGTGTGAGAGAAAACATTAAATATCAAGCTTAGATGGTTGTACCGGCTATTAGGAAGAAGGTCCTTAATACTGTTAAATAACAAACTGCTGTTGTATAAGACGTTTTTAAAGCTTATATGGACCTATACGATACAACTTGGAGGTATGGAAAGCAATAGAAATATCGAAATCATCAACTAAGTCTTAGGAACAATTCGGAGACGCCTTGGTTTGCAAAGAACATGGAGATCCACGATTACCTAGCGATGCTATCTATCTGTGAAGAAATTTACCGGCTAAGTTCAGTGTATGTACTTAAGCTTAATGCATACGAAAACCATCTGGCTGTTAACCTTCAGGATAATAGTGAAGATTTGAAGTGACTGAAGAGACTGTACGTACTGAATCTAAGGACTGTTGAGAGTTGAAATCATAATTTTCCTAATGAAATTTTATTGCTACTATTTATGAATTACTTCAATATTCTTATGTTTTCCTGTTAATAAATTGTTTTTAATTTCGTGGTTTCGACTTTGTTACGTATATGTACCGGTGTTAATTTGTTATATTTCTTCTTTATTTCTCACATATGACTTGCGAAAATTTTTAATTTTTACACACAATTTCTTGTTATGTTTTTTAACCATTTAATTGTACTATTCTCTATACCTATATTAAGTTATATTAATATTTAACTTTCTTTTTCTATTTTTTGTTCATAACAGAATTGTCGAATTGTTTGTACTTTGTTACGCTTAGTTATATTCTTATAGGTTTTACTTTTTATTGTTCTGTACTTAGTTTTATCCTTTACAATATCATGGAAGGTATCACTGGATGCCTCTCTTTCACATCATTATTACGCTGTACAATTTGCTTATAGTTTAACTTTTCAAGAAACTAATTGCAAACAAATACAAAAAAAAATTTCATAATAAACCATTTTAATTAAAATAGTTATTTATTGAAAATTAATATTAAAAAAATGTAAAAAAAAAATAAGGATATAAAAACACAAACATTTGGTTTACTTATGAAGTAGTTATGTAAAAAAGAAGTTAAAAAATCTATTTTTGTTGAAAAAAGTGAAAGGTAATCGTTAATGTTTTCATTCAAACCAAAAGTATGGAATAAAGAATTTCAGTAACAAAGTAAAACTTCTTAGATTTACAGAAAAGTGTCCGTGGAGTAAAATAGTACATTATTATGCACCTTGGTATCGTTAGAAAGACACAAATTATTAGGTTTCAAACCTACCGCCAAAGATACAGCGCACCAAGTATAAATATAATACCCCCTTGGCGTACCGAGAAGAATACATAAAAGTTTATTATAAAAAAAAAAGAAAGAAATAGGCGATTCATAACTTACGTTAGTTATTCAGAGAAAAGGAAAATACATTAATCTGTACTGTAAATTTCTCAAAATATTACTGTTATTAAAAAAAAAAAAATTATTTCACTTTAATTTTGCAAACCCAAAATTATACGATAAATGTAAAATCTTGATGCTTATTGGCTTAAGTGTTTCGAAAAATTAAGTATATAACAATTAAATAGAACTTAAAATTTCTTATAACTTCTTAAAAATCATACAAAGGAAAATTTATATCAGTTTTACACATTTAACATTTTCTAATGCAAAATATAAAAACCATTTTTACAACGCTGAGTAAATTGAACGAAGTAAATTTAGAGGAAATAATGTGTCGAAGAAAATATTTCGATTCAAATGTTAAAAGAACTGACTCAAAAATATTTTAGTACCATCAAATGCTATCAGTTCTTTTTTAAAAATAGTTACATAAAAAAACAATAGTGTGTAATACTACTTTACTTATTCTGTCTGTAATTAAAAATAAGTAAATAAATTCTCCTTTTTGATTTTAACAAATTTTCTCTGTATCAATTTTTTATATCTCAAAAAATATCTACTCGGTTAATAGTGATGAAAGTTACATGATAAAACACTGAAGAAAGAAATAAAATTAGTATGAGAAATAAATTAAAATAAAGTAAAATTATGAAAAGATTTACGGTTGTTGTTTGGTAATGCATTTCAATATTGTGAATGATTACGCTGTTCAACATGATTTTTATCTCACGAGTACCAATAGATGTATGCAATGCAATTTTTTTTATCCTGTCTTGCAAATATTTATTCAGAATTTCTCCATCACCCATATTTTTGTTCTTATAATTTTTTTGAATAATTATAAAATATTGGTCGATTTTTCCATTGTAAAGTAAACGTTCCTAGAAAGTTGTAAATATGATGGACCTAAATGAACAAACGTGAAGGCTAGCGTTTTTACTGTTGTGCAGATGTGAGTACACATGTACAAACGTGATCTAGTGTAGCACACATTCATCATAATGATGCCAATTGTGAGATAATAGTGAACCAATAAACATGTGATTGTGAGCGCTTTGTGTGTCTGAATTATTGTGTATTACATATTTACAACTTTTATTTCTTTTAATTAGTTGTTAGTTACAAAACGTCTAGAGTTTTTTTTAAATCATTCTAACTATTGTTTTTATGTATATGGTGAAGTGACGCTCAAGTCCCAAAAGCTAAACTGTACTCCATTAGTAGAAAAGTGTTATGATCTTTACGCTAAACAGAAAAAACAATTTAATTAGAAAATAATGCCTTAATCGCGAATCACTCATTTCTGAACAGAAAAATATGAAACATGACCCTTTGTGTAATCCTAAAAATGTTTATCTACTTACGTTACATATAAAAATAAGATAAATGAAGAATGGCCTTGACCCATGGACAACACTACTGGTTTATGTACTTAAAACAGATGTTTGTAAGCACTAATTGATAATTTTGAAAATTCTGTGTTTGTTCGATTGTTGAGGGAGACATCAAAAGTCGAACTGATGGTCAGGAATAACACGCATTTCCTCAAAAATCGACCATAGCCTCAGAAGAAGTAATCTTTCGAATACTTTCGATAAAATAAGTAACAGGCTTATCGGCCTGTATGAAGCTATTTCATGGGTCGGCTTCGATTGTTGAAGGACACGACTGAAGCCGAATTGATGGTCAGGAATAACACGCCCATCCTCCAAAATCGATCTCAGAAGAAGTAATCTTTTGAAGGCTTTCGATAAAATAGGTAACAGGCTTATCGGTCAGTATTATGGATCAGGTTACGTGTTTTTAGGATCATTATATCTGCGAAACCTACCATTCCGTCGGGAAGCTCGTAATTCAAAGAATGCCATTAAAGACATGTGTTATACACTGGATGGCCTTGAATGGAAGCGTAAAAGGAATATTATTCGTTTAGTTCAAATTTTATTCGTAGTCATACCCGGAAGCTTTATTTGAATTCTTTCCTTTCTTGATTACTCGCAAAACATCTTCAGACGAAAACGTTTCCACAGGATGATTCATATGAATTGGGCTACTAAGGAATTCCATTATTTTTTCTTCAACAGCCTCACGTATGTCAAAAACCTGTTAGACCTTGTTAAGGTTCTTTGCAAATACGCCAGCTTTCTAACTTTCGCTTCAAGGTCACGACCAATTATTATTCGCATCAGATTATTTTAAATAATGTTGGTAGACTATTGAAGTCTTTCATGGCCTTCCATAATGAGTAATTATCCTTTTGCAAAGGGAGATATTCTCATGGAAGTGGTTAAACGTCTCGTTCTTAATAGAACTCAGCAACTGTTTTAATTTACGAGCCCTTTTTCAAAGATATTCCATCTCCAGAGCTTCTTTAACATTGCCATATTCTTTTATGTCTCTACTTGATAAAAATAAGATCCATAATTTTACTGGAGTAAGTCTTTACTGTTGGATAAGTCATTCCTTCCTTTAATCTGTCTATCCTCTGGTGTTGACCACCAAGCTGACTCGTGTACCATTGCGTTCAAGTAATTTATCGAATTATCTATGTCGGCATTACATTTCAAACTAACTAGCACACTTAGCTTGTCCTCAATTCAACTGTGACAGGAGCCCCAATCGGTCCTGTTATTGTGTAGGACAGACGATTTTGATCTTTACCACTACCGTGCTAATAGTTAAAAGTACGGCTGAATTATCAGACGTCGTATCAAAACTGTTCCTAACTTCAGAGTACATTCTTAATGAATATATATAAATTATTTAATATTGTCACAATCATGAGCGATAACGACCACATTGTATTCTAGGGAGCAAAGCCCCTGTACAGGACGGTCGGGTGAGCAAAGCGAGCATTTTTCCCGGCTATTTTGTATTTTATATATATATATATATATATATATATATATATAATTTATGATTATGAAATAAGTTTGAAGAAAATTAAATTCAAGAATTATTTAAAAACGTATTACTAAAATAAGAATTAGCTTCGACAAATAACAATAAGTATTATTTGTTTGGAAAATCAATAAAAATAATATTTATATTTTTCCAGAAACGTATTAATCGAAGAGATATTAAAAGCAGTCTGTAATAATCGATTTTAATCAATATTACAATACTTTTATATATATATATTAAAGATGATATTATTTTATAAATAGGAATTTTTAAAAACTTACGCCACGAAAAAAATTTAATTATTTTTTTTTTTTTTTTTTTTTTTTTTTTTTTTTTTTTTTTTTTTTTTTTTTTTTTTTTTTTTTTTTTTTTTTT
>JAAAKQ030090208.1:0-33327 GCA_010016005.3 Zanna intricata
GAGCCACATTTTCTTGGAAAAAATACAGCTGTAGTTTTCCATTGCTTTCAGCTGCGCAGTACTCAAAAGATTGAGTGGTGTTGCTGTAGCAATTTAGGTCCTTCTGACCTACGTCCTCAACAACTACTGAAAGAGCTGTTGCCCTCTTTCAGGAATTATTCCTTAGTCTGACTTTATACAGGTACCTCTCTGACATGGGTTGCACCTTCGGTCCAGCTACTCTGTATCACTAGTACGCAAGCCCCCCCACCATCGGCAAGGTCTCATGATTCGTAGAGGGAGATTAAAATCTAATAATGTGTTAAATAAAGATGGTATACGATTTATAATATGAAAGAAAAGGTTGATAGATGGGTGGAATATAATGATGTTATATGGAGGAAATAAATTAAAAACTGGCATTATAGAGGAAGAAGTAGAAGTTGAAGAGGATGAAAAGGAAGATACAATACTGAGATCTAAATTTCATAGGGCATTAAAAGATTTGAATGGCAGAAAGGCTTCTAGAATAGATGGGATACCAGCAGAATTACTGTGCAGTGCAGGTGAGGAAGTGATAGATTATACAAACTGGTCTGTAATATTTACAAAAAAGGGAAAGTTCCATCAGACTTTAAAAAGAGTGTTATTGTCATGATTCCAGAGAAAGCAGGAATAGATAAATGTGAAGAATACAAAACAATTAGTTTAATTACTCATGCATCAAACATCTTAATTAGTATTCTATACAGAAGAATTGAGAGGAGTGGAAGAAGTGTTAGCAGAAGACCGATTTGGTTTCAGGAAAAGTATAGGGACAAGGGAATAAATTTTAGCACTCAGACTAATAGTAGAAGGAAGATTAAAGAAAAACAAATTGACATACAAGGCATTTATAGACATAAAAAAGGAATTTTGTAACATAAGACTGGAATAAAATTCTCAGCATTTAAAAAAAATTTGGGTTCAAATACAGAGATATAAGAACAATTGCTAACACTTACAGGAACCAAACTGCAACAGTAATAATCTAATGACATAAGAAAGAAGCGGTAATAAAAAAGGGAGTCCAACGAGGATGTTCTCTACCCCCATCACTTCTTAATCTTTACATAAAACTAGCAGTTAACAAAATTAAAGAACAATTTTGATCCAGAGTAACAGTGCAAGGTGAAAAGATAAAGATGCTACAATTTGCTGATCATATAGTAATTCTAACCAAAAGTAAAAAAGATTTAGAAGAAACTTTGAATGGGATGGATGAAGTCCTATGCAAGAACTACCACATGAAAATAAACAAGCACAAAACAAAAGTAATGAAATGTAGTAGAAATGATGTAGATGGATCACTAAATATAAAAGTAGGAAGAGAAAAGATTACGGGGATAGAAGAATTTTGTTATTTGGGAAATAGAGTTACTAAAGATGGAAGAAGCAGGAGCAATATAAAATGTTGAATAGCACAGGTGAATGAGTGTTCAATCAGAAATAAAATTTGCTTACATCAAAAATTAATTTAAAAGTCAGGAAAAAATTTCTAAACGTATATGTTTGGAATGTAGCTTTATATGGAAGTGAAACTTGGATGATCGGAGAACCCAAGAAAAAAAGATTGTTACAGAAGAATGTTAAAAATCAGATGGGTGGATAAATTGACAAATGAAGACATCTTGTGGCAAATCTATGAAAAAATAACCATTTGAAAAAATACGGTAAAAAAGAGAGAAAGACTTATAGGCCACATATTAAGGCATCCTGGAATAATCGCTTTGATATCGGACGGACACGTAGATGGGAAAATTGTGCAGGCAGGCAACAAAAAATAAATATATAAAACAAATATAAACAATATGTAAAACAAATTGTTAGGGATGTAGGATGTAGGAGGTATACCGAAATGAAATGACTGGCTAAAGTGAAATGACTAAATAGGGAATCTTGGAGAGCTGCATCAAACCAGTCAAATGACTTAAGCAAAGAAAGAAAAAAAAACCATAAACTTCTGTATGCGTCTTAGAAAGCTATTACATAACTTTTACAGAATAAATCAGCGTTAGTCTATAACTTCCACCATCAAATACTATTTTTCTTTTCCATTCCACTAGACATAAAAATATGCAATATTAAACTTTACACAACTTCATCCAATTATGTTTTTTCCTTCAAATTTTAATACTCTTATACAATGAGTATATAATACATACTAAGCAGTTAATGAAAATGTGGTAGTAAGAGATTAGATATCTAGCTACTATATTATTAAGAATTAATTGGAGTAACAAGTAACAAATTTGTTCCCCTATATAAAAGCGGCAACAACAATTGCAGACAATAAACATCCAGCTTTTGTTACTATAAAATTATTTTTTTGTAATTTCCTACAATTTACAAATTTTACACAAAGAAAAAATAGTTTTCAAGTTTTCAAAACCGGTAAGCATATTAATTTAAGCGTTAGAATGAATTTTCCAATATTAGCAAAAATTTTTACAGAGGATAATATTCAACTTTTAACACAAAAAATGGCGGTATTCTCTAAGCACTAACAAAATTGTATAAAATTGAAACTCAGAGAATTTATTCTAAAAATAACTTTGATATTACCAAAGGATAAATGCGGATAATTAAAACTTGTTACAAAATTTAAATATGTTTTGTAACTTTCAAAAATTCATAAAAT
The DNA here is from genome assembly GCA_010016005.3 of Zanna intricata. Taxonomy (NCBI): domain Eukaryota; kingdom Metazoa; phylum Arthropoda; class Insecta; order Hemiptera; family Fulgoridae; genus Zanna; species Zanna intricata. The sequence continues at coordinate 2,660 of JAAAKQ030090208.1, forward strand.
AAGAAATTTCTCTCATAAAATAAGAAAATGGCGACAAGGAGTATAAACCATTCAAAAAGATTAACAGAAGTGAACTCTAATCCCAGAATATGTAAATGCTTAGTTCGTATATGAACACTTAGTGTTAAGCAAGTATATGATCAAACATGTCTTGTCAATAAGTTAATATATCTCGTACTTCTCCACACCAAAAATTATAATTTTGATACTGATTTTCATGGTTTTAACATTAATTAAAAATTGACAGCCAGAAATTAAATTTAAACCCTATCCCTTTTCCTTTGTTAACATGAAACTTGCAATCTAATTTTAACTTCCTTATTACATTTTTAATTTCTTTTATCATCTACAATGAAAAAATAGCTTTCTTCTTGATATAAACTGCAGTCAAACATGGAATAATAGTTTGCAGGTGAAGTGAGCAACAGCTCACCTCAAGGCAGTCTCCAAAAGGTTTTCAAGAAAAATCTATAAACCATCTGAATGAGTATGGTGTTATACACAGCCACAGTTTAAGCTCATCAATCAGAATAAAATACAGGCCTCATTCAAAATTTGATCGCCTTCATGATTTGGAGTGGAGTATTTAAAATACATTCATTTCAGTTTACCACTGTTCTAGACCAAGCTCAAAATTTAAAAATCTCAGTCTAGAAAATGAAATAAAGAAAGTGAAGAAAAATGAAATAATTAATAACATCTAGGACTGCAAATACATTGTTAAATGGAACCAGACTTATAAGGGTGAATCAAATTTAGACAGTAATTTTGCTGTTCTAAGCAACAAGCAGTTCTAAGGTGGAGGGCAGAGTGCGGACTTAATGTTCAGTGATTTAGAAAGGGGAACCAGCTTGGTTAGCTCCTCCGTTCTGTTCTGTGATCAGTACAGCCATACAGCCATGAGTGAGCAAGAGATTCTATCGTCTGTTGCACAACATATAATCATAAAGTTTTTAACTAATGAAGGAGTTAAACCTGTGGAAATTTTAACTCTTTTAAAGGTACAGTTTGAGGACGCTATACTGTCCCAGAACCAACAAAGTGTATATGTGGGGCAGATAATTTAAGGACAAACAAGAAAGTGTATAAAATGAAATTCATGATCGATATCCAAGGTCAAATCTCATAGCTGACAATATCCATGCCGTTCAAGAGCTTATCGAAGATTGCCGGCCAACTGTTGAAAAAACTGCATCAGAAGTGGGTATCAACTATAACAGTGCTCAATCCATTATCACTGATCACCTCTGCTTTAGAAAAATTAGTACTAAACGAGTTCCAAGGTTTTCACCGTAAATCAAAAACAGGTCAGGTTGGAGGCCATCCTCCATGGCGCAAGTGGTAGCATCTTGGCCTTTCATCCGGAGGTCCTGCGTTCAAATCTTAATCAGGCATAGCATTTTACATGCGCTACAAATCATTCATCTCATTCTCTGAAGCAATACCTAACGGTGGTCCCAGAGGTAAAAAAAGGTCAGGTTGAGATCTGTGACAGACTTCTGAATCGATTTCAGCAAGAAGGGGATTACTTTTTGAGGCACATCGACACATTGTGATATGACGGCTCCATCATTACACTCTGGATTAAAAAATGGCGAGTAAGTTGTGGTAAAGGAAGGATGAGGGCTGTCCAGTGAAGGCCAAAACCTGTCTGTCAGATTGAAAAGTTCTTGCAAACATTTTTTTTTTTTTTTTTTTTTTTTTTTTTTTTTTTTTTTTACTTAAGGGAAGTTTTATTCATTGATTTACACCACATTCAATGAATGGTGAATGCGGCTTACTATTGCCAGCTGCTACTCAACAAAAGCGTCTACTGAAACAAAAGACGGGGTAGGCTCATCAGAGATTTCATCCTTCATGACAATGCCAGACCGCACACTACTGTTTTGACAGGGGATAAACTGGAAAAATGCACTGAGAAACCCTCAACGACCCTCCCTACAGTCCAGATTTATCCTCCTGTGACTATTTTTTATTTATACCCCTGAAAGAATTGCTTGGAAGGGAACAATTCGAAAATAATGAAGATGTCAAGGAGCGCATGTGCAAATGGTTAACAACTCATCCTCAAATGTTTTATGAACAAGAAATATTAAAGGTTCCAAATTGTTGGCAATATGTGTACATTGTGCAGGAGACTATGCAGAGAAATGATGAAGGTATATCGAAGAACGAATTGTGTATATTAATAAAAAAAATAAATTTATGTAAACTCAATAAATTTATAAAAAAAATTACATTTTATAATTGATTCACCCTTGTATAATCTTTTGTAAGGCGCTATCATTTCAAAATAAATATGCAGGAAAAGATTTATACATACGCATTAGCTGGTTCTGGACTGTATTCTCTTACAGAGCTCTCTCGCCTTTCATTTTCATAATATTCTGCTTCAGGACTTGATGATTTCCTCTGCTCTGTTCGTGTTACATTCTAAGGATTAAACAGATGGCATACAGTTTTGATAAAAAAAACAATAATTTATATAAAACTTAACTTGATAAACACAAAAAACTAACTGAATATCTCACCATTCCATCCATGAATTTTTTTAACGCATGAAAAATTTAATCCAGCACTATATTAAAAATAGTTTAACACAAATCATTTTTACATGATTTTACAAACCATACAATACAATGGCAATGACCATACTCAAACCACCATACCAAACTACCATACTCAATGTTTTTGAGTAATTATTCACCTGACAATGGTGATTTTAGATTTTGCATTAAATTCTTTAAGGAATTTGTAATAAATTTGAGCAGACTGAGGTGGTAATCGTTGAATTACTATCACTTTTCTAAATATACAATTTTTTTAGTTCTAAGTGAGTGGATATCATTGTAAAAGCAAACTTAAAAATAAATTTGTTGATACAAGATAATTTAACATAGAATAAATTAACATGACTGTTTATAAGATATTTGCATCTGGAAACTCCAAGTGCTCCCTTCAGCATGGCTTTACAAGAGGAGGATCAACAACCAATAAATTAAAAGGTGTTTGATTCACTATTGGCCTATACAGATTGCTAAGGACAGGTAGATGTGATAAATATATATGTTACCGTTTAAAACCAATATCTGGCAAATATCGACATTCTTTAGTTAATGTCAACACACACCAAATACGAGGGTTATTTTGAAATTAAAGAATGATTTTTTTAATTTTGAAATTTTTTTACTACAGCCAAACAAAACTTTTTTTACAACACACCTACCTAATACTTAAACTATTTTTCTACCTAATCGCCGTTCAAATTTAAACACTTGTACAGTTTTACCAATTTTGCTATGCCTTCTACATACTTAGTTGTCACCAAGTTGTTTAACCACTCACTAACACCCTCTTTCAGTTCGTCATCACTTCCATAGTGGTTGCTGCCCAAAAAGCCTTCAGTTTGGGAAACAGATGGAAATCACTTGGGACCAAGTTCAGGCAATAGGGAGGATGATCAAAAAGCTCCCATCAAAACTGTTGCAGCAAGTTCTTTGTCAATGCAGCAGAATGTGGTCATGTGTTATCGTGCAGAAGCACAATGCCGCTAGACAACAATCCATGCCATTTGTTTTGAATGGCGTGATGGAGTCAGTGAAGTATCTGACAGTAGGCCATTGCATTTATGGTCTCCTCACTAGGCATGTAATCAATGAGTAGAACACCCTTTCAATCCCAGAACACTGTAGCTATAACTTTTCTGGGGCTCAAAATTTGTTTTGTTTTTTTCGGTTTTGATGAAGAACAGGAATGAAGCCAATCCACTGACTGGCGTTTTGTTTCTGGAGTGATATGCGAAATTCAGGTCTCATCACTAATAACAATGCGGTTGAAAAACTCATCACCATCTTTGTTGTACCGATTGAGAAAAGTTAGGGCAGCTCTCATTCGTTTCTTTTTGTGTTCTTCGGACAAAATTTGAGGGACCCACCTTGCACACACTTTTTTGTAATCCAAATCACCACTAAAAATTTCATAAAGAACAGTTCATGAAAAATTTCAGGAAAGAATGAATTTAGTCCATTTATCGTGAAATGTCTGTCCGTTGAATTTTTTCCCAATCCTTAATTTGAGTTCATCAGTCATAGCTGAAGGTCAGCCCAAGCGCTTTTTATCGTGAAAATTGGTCCGTCCACCATTAAACATAATCCACAATTTTCAAACTGAAGCTTCATTCACCACATTACCATAAACCTCCATTATTTGTCTGTAAATTTTGATAGGTTGCACTCCTTTAATATTTAACTATTACACTACAACCTCACACTTGGCGGGATCGTTAATTTTGTGACACATTTTAAAGACATACAAATAATCAAAACATGACTGTATCAGCTCACCATTAGCGCCAGACTGGCCCAAGGTGAGTGGAAGGTCAATGACTGCGCAGTAGAGGTGGTGGAGGAACTGTGTGGCTCGTCAGATCAAAATGTTCTTTACTTTCCAAATGACCCTTATACATCGATCAAAGACTGAAATATTTGCTTATTCAGACCTTCACCGGTATATGTAAAAAAATACAGATAACATCTGGTGAGGGGTTGAAACAATAACTAGAAATGGAAAAAAATCACTCAATACTAATATCTGAACTAGATTACAAGAAACTCTCAAAACAAAAAATAAATTTTAAATTTAAGCCAAACATTATCTACACTCGCTTCATTAGCTAAACTAATTAACATTAAATATACAATTATATATGTTATTCTTCAACAATGAAGGAGATTAATCAAATTCATCGCATTTATAAAAAACTTAATCATATTTTCAGCATTTTATAAATTGAAAGGACCAATCAGGATATACAGAATACATTAACTACCTGGATGAATGAGAATGATACAAATAAATGGTCATACAGTTTGCCCTTTGTTCAATTTTTTTATTAAAACATTTTTATTGAACCTTCACAATCAGTGTATGCTGAATGCAGTAAATCTGATTAATCGCCTCCAACGTTGGAGAATAGCATATGTAACTTGTATATTTAACATTAATTAGGCAAGGTTAGCAAGCGTAGGTTATGCTCAGCTTAAACTACATTTTTTTACAAGGGTTTCTCATAATCTATTTAACTCAGAAATTGGTATCAGGCAATTCTCTTCTAAATTTGTAGTTATTATTTCGACCCCCAAGGTCCAACTGTATAATAATAATATAAGCAAATATTTTGGTGTTTCTCTGATATATTTGGTATGTGTCACCATTCACCGGAGAATAATGACATTCACTAATTTTGGTCTTTAATGGTAACACATATACTCAAAAATATATATACAAATGGACCTTGCAAAGGCTCTTGACAAAATGTTTCACTAGATTTCTTTAATTAGGTGGCAATCCTGCTTTATTTATGACTGGAGCAGAACATATTTCCAAGGTTGGTTGACATTCTATGATAAAAATGGATACTGCTACCTCTAAAATCTCAAAACAGACAAATTCTTACAACATTATATATATAATTAGTTATTTTGTCTGTAGGAAACAGCTCAACATTAGCTTTGATTGATGATTAACATAGAGCTACAATTGATGAGTATCATGTTTTGATTCGGCCAGAGGCAAGAAATAAACAGTTATTTCTTCACCCACATGGCACTTCAGCTGTTAGTTGACTTTTTGCGGAAACCCTTGATAGGAAAGAGCTCTTGGGCTGTAAAATAGGCACAAAACCCACTGTCATTAACCCCCAAAAAGAATTAGTGGCTGCTCTGCCAACTATTAGAAGATGCCAGCAAGACAACACACATCAAACTAGGATAATAGCTACTCTTATTCCCACAGGACTATCCAATGGTTTTTAACTCGATTAGATGTTCAAATAAATATGCAGTGTTAAATAGATTTCAAATGTTTAAGTTAACATTAACATTTAGTTTACTGAAAATAATTTTCTAAGTATGTAAAAATGGTTTAACAGATAAAATGAGAATGCTCTTAAATTTTTTAATATTTACACTGATAAATTAAACACATACAGATTAATTTTATTACATTAAAAAGCAAAAAAATTTAAAATAATGGAATGATATGTAATTTTTTTTAAATTATTCTTTAATTATACTTTTCAGCACATAAAATAATTTAAATCGCTGAATATTCATTCTGATTTTGTAGTAGAAAAAAAAAATTAAAATAACTTTTTTTTCTTGGTTTAATAAAAGACATAAAACAGAAGTGTATTTGTTAATTCTTAACAAATTTTTGACTTTCTTACAACAAATATATTATAAAAAAATTTTTTTTACTTTCTTAAAATCCACATACTTCTCACATTACTTAGCTTCCACGTCGTAATCTGTTATTGATCAAACAAAACTAGTTTTAACAGCTTTTTTTTTCTTTTTTTTTTGAACAGGTGAACAACGCCCGGATTAAATAAGGATTTTAAAATCCTAAAATTAAATTAAATTAAAAACCTAAAACTAAATTAAAATGAAAAATAAATAAGTAAAAAACAAAACAAAAAATAAAAGAAGAAAATAGATAATAATAAAATCAAAAACTAGAAAATAATGCCTAAAAAACTTATTACTAATATCACAGAACAAGCTAAAATCTAACAACTAAATTAAAACAAAAATAGTATCTAAAAACTAAAACCTAAAGAATAAAATCTCTAAAACTTAAAACTAATATCACAAAAATCTTATAACTATTATCACAGTTGCAATTAAAACAATGTAAAAATAAAATAAAAATTTGTTTAAAAATACTTAACTAAATACAATTAAAAATTTGACAGAATCCATGAAGGGTGTAAAGGGCCTCTTCACGGATTACAAAAGAAAACGACTATGTCTAAATTAAATATCATTAAACACATGTATTACCTGCGGAATACGAGTACCTGATCCACCACTAGCTTATTGTTGCCTACGATGTTCCAATAGTTGTTCGGCAATTTAAATTTGCGATGTAAGGCCGTGTAACGCATGCAATCGAATAATATGTGGCACACAGTTAAGCGGCAGTCACATCTTACACAGAGTGGTGGATTCTCCCCTGACATCAGGGGAGTGGCTCTCGTATGACCTATCCGCAATCGGCAAAGGACTACTTCTTCTCAATGAATGCATCTGTGCGAGGAGTTCCATGGCAACACTGTATTTTTAACATGTGCAGTTTATTACTGACTGTGGCTGTCCAATCGTTTTGCCACTTTGTGCGAAGAGTGAGTTTTGTATAATTAATAAAGTCGCATGTAGTAACACGTGTAGTAAAACATGGTTGACTACATGCGTTCTTAGTTGTGGAATCCACACGTTCATTTCCTGGAATCACCACTAGGGCTCCAGGCTAGGGATCCAGCAAAAACTCATTCGTGTGTTGCGATGGCTCAAATTGGCGATTGCGTTGTATATTTCTATGATGATAGGATGTCTGGAATAAAGGTTTTTCAGGGCTTGGAGAGCACTGTACGAGTCACTACAAATGAGGATATTGCGGTATGTGGGGTTAATGATATTTAGAGATTTGTTTATAGCGAATAGTTCAGCAATAAATACACTTGTGATGCCAGGTAGGCCAAACATATATGTTCTATCTTCGACAACAAATGCGCAACCTACGGTGTCATTTTGCTTCGATCCATCGGTGTATATTACTGCATCTGCATTTGTCTTGGACAGAATATGTTGAAAATTTTGCTGGAAGACAATAGGTGGCGTTGATTCTTTATTGTAAGTCATTAGGTCAAATATGAAAGTTAGAAGGTTGATTCTCCATGATGGATAAGAGCACGGATATGTTAGAAAAATTGAAGGTGTGCCAACATTTATAAGGTGCAGTAGACGACAGACGATGGGAACGGACGTCTACAGGAGCAGTACAATGTGGATGGTTTTTATATGTTTTAACAGCTAGCTTAGGTTTTATAATAAAGATTGTATATTATTCTGTTGTAATTATATCCTACACTTCTGGTTATCAATAATCACATTAAAATTATCAATACAGTATGGACACTACCACAATCTTACAACCAAACATTCAAATGTTTTCAATGTCAATACTAAGTGCAAAGTAGTGTTATTAACAGCTGTACAAAACTAGTGGCTGGATCATCATAATTTCTTAAAATTAAAGAAAACAAAACAACGTATAAGATGACTGTGCGTATATGTATACAAAATGCTGTAATCAAAATGGTTATATGGTAGCTACCTGACACGGGACACAAATCACTCTTTAAATTGATATAGCCACTCTCAAGGTAGAAAGCATCCCGTGACAGGTTTACTAAGAAAAATAAGAAGTGAAGTGGTTTCCTGTTACTTTCTTCATTAATCTAAACATACTGTCACACATCGGCATGCCAAATCTATCAAATGTCAAAAGTCTGTATAAAAACAATTAAAAATAAAAGTTAATGTTTAAGATGATCTAATGATTATATTTGTTGTCTTAACATAAGAAGACTGCTGGCATAGCAGAACGATTAGGATAATTTGAAAGAAACCAGTTTTGTGGTATCGCATATAACTTACATATATTTGTGTGCATGAGGTATTAAGCGGTCAATACTGTTGGAATCAATGCATCACAATCACATTACATGTGTTGAAGATAGATGAAGGCAGAAATTCAAAATTGATGCTGATCAAAATAAATTTTATAACTGTTAATAATGCGATTAAAGGGTTCAAGAAATATAAAAATCACAAAAAATTGTTTTCAATTATAACCCTCACCTGACTCGAAGAAGAATCTTCTAATTCATCTGAAGCATATGGATCATCCTGTCAGATCAAATATACAAAATTTATATACATATATATATATATATATATACACACACAGATAAAATATATTCACTAACAAACTAATAATAATAGATGCCATAAATTAGTAGAAATTTTGTTCATAACTACAAGTAACAACAGAAAAACAAAACAATGTCACAAAATAATATTCATAACTGAATTCTTCTAACACCTACATATGTATACCTAGTTTTTTTTTTTATAAAAAAAGATACATTGCAAACTGTTGTGTTCATAAACCACAAATTATCAATTGAATATAGCATTAACGATATAGGAAAACCAACAGCGAATAAAATATTAAATACCTCGAAATATTAGAATATATGTCAAACATAAGAAGTGCAAGAACACACATCCAGGAAAATAAAGGTGCTTCAATGCAGCTATCAGATTGAGAAGTCTTCTGTCTGAGTTTAGAAGTAAATAGAGGATAAAACTTAAAATTACTGGTAACGTAATAATTTTGGAAAGCAAAAAAGTGGTCACCGTTTAGAATAATATGAAAACAGGTTAAGCTGAACCAAAAGAAAAAATGCATACCAGTTTTATATATAAATGTAATTATGAATAAATATGACAGAGAAATCAATTGAGATCTACCGTACCAGTTGGTAGAGGTAGTGATGTTATCTTATGATTGTCATTCTACCAACTGAAGTCATTTCTGATTCACGTGTATATTTTGAAATTTTCAAATATTTTGAATTTTAACCGGTACATTTAAGAACTGATAAAAGTAATGTAAAAATACAGTCTGGGACTATTAAAATAAACATCGTTTTTTCCAAATATACCAAAGCTATTGACCTCCTACATATTCAACATTAAGAATTAAGCTTGACTATGCATCTGTTGGAAGGAGTTCTTGCTATTATAACTACACAGAACTGATCTAACTCAGAATAAGTTTTTCTGCACCTTTATTTTGAAAACTAAAAACATTTTATCTAATCGATACCGATGTTGAAATCAATGAATAAAAAACACTCAGTTTTTGTCTTAACCAAAACAGACGGCTTGCTTTACTGCTCTGAATAGTATCTTCTCGTAAATTATAATAAATCTTATCAACAACAGATGTTCCCATATTTTTAATAATTTTTTTTAACAACTTTAAAGAGAATAACAATCGAAATCAATAAAAAATTAGGCTAGAAAGTTAATTGTTCTTGAACTTGTGTATATATTTACCAGTTTTTTAAACTTTTTTACATCGTTTTATTTTTACCAAACATGTTATCTAGGTAACTGTGAAATTATAATTATTTGTTTTATTTTTCCTAATTATTATTTTTATTTTCTATACTGATATTTTTCTATTTAATCTTTAAGGAAAGGGCACCGATGATCAAACTTTACTGTCTAATAAGTACATAATTCTAAATTATAAATTCTAATTCAAAACACATGTATACATGAAGGTGATAAATGTATTAAAAAGAAAAAAAATAATAAGGACTTAAACACAGATGTCAGAGAAATATATAATATGGAAATGAGATAAATTAAGAAGGAAGAACACACAATGGAATAAATGCATGAATCCTGAGTAATTCATGACTGTAGTGTGATATCAAGAACACAAGACATAGAGAAATATCAATTAACTGAGACCATTAACACATAATACCTAAATTATCTTACTGTATGAATAAAAAAAAAAAGGCAATAAATATTTAATTTCAAGAATTAAACACAGGCGATGGTAATGAAAGTATTGCAGGTAATTATAGTAAAAAAAATGGGGAAGAAAAATTTGTAGTATTTTAAAAGACGAAACAGATTTAGAAGAATTGCTGGAATAATTCAGGGGGAGAAGATTCAGTCAGCTGGACGTATAAGATAATGAATAAAATAAAAACTGCAAAAAAGGTGTTCATCAGCATTGTTTTGCCAATGATATTCAGGCTGCTTGGACAGTAAAGGAAAATGAGATGAAACAGGCAAAAAGAAAGGAATTGGTAACAAACTGAGACAAGAACATACAGGGATGTATAGAAATGCAAGTTGTTAAGCAACTGATAAGACATGATAGAGAAAGGACATTAAAAAAAAAAAAAAACAATCTACAACTTAGAATAAAGTAAAATGTACATTTTCTAAGTATAATTGTATTCATTTTTATCAACACAAAGATGGATTTAAGATTTCAGTAAATTTACAAATTTCACTACTATGAGCCAACAATGATTTCTTGACATTTCTATAGTTCTAGAAGTCAGAGGGCAACTCAATCATACAGAATTTCAATTTAACTGACACTCAATCACATTTATTTCATAGAACCACTCCAATGTTAGACCGCTCAATATCTGATAACTAATTTTATGAAGTCATTACTAGTCATAAAAGCTTATTTTGAAAAGTTATAGTGAACCGTCGCTGTAGTTAAACCCAATTATAAACAGACTCTTTTACGCATATAATAGCACATCATTATCAGCTGTCATTAAAACATAACAAAATATAATAATTATGAACAATCACTTGCATACAATAAATATAATGATAAATAAATTTTAACAATGAAAAAAGAGAAAATAGAGAAAAACCACACAAATATATGGAATCTATAACAGTAAATTAATACATTGTCTTGTATTACGTATGATTTTATCCTGAAGTCTTCAGTGAAATGGTGCTGTACAAAAATCTAGATAAGTATTACAAATAGTAAAATACAGAAATACAGTGTACTGAGATAGGTACAATTCAATATAACTAACCTAAGTATAATACACATTATCATGAATTGAAATAAACACATGCAATTAACACCAATGTAAATTAGGATGATTATGATGATGCCATCAAAGAGTTACAGAAATTTAAAAATAGTATGACAGACAAAAGGGCATGTTAATAAAATAAAAATGTATATATATATATATATATATACACACACATCTCAGAGTAAAAGATTACTTCATTAGTATGAAAATAATATCAGTACTGTATACTTGTATTTACATGGTGAAAAGAATAGATGCCAAAGTGAATGCATTATTCTGAATAATAGGTGCTAAATGTATTAATAATTAAATTTAATTTAATGTCGCAGACATAGTTAAAGATACTCTGTGCATACTTTTCTACTAAATGTAAAAACTGTAAAGCAACATTAAAAGTCTTAACAGTGTTACCTAAGAATCTTTTTATACCTAAAATTTCAAAACAGAAAAATAACTGATATATGATAAACCAAAATTGAGTATTAATCCACCTCTACTGTAACACAAGTTGCTGATCGGTTTCAGTGATATGCAGTCACTAGAAACATTTTCTTAGAACATGGAATAATGAAGCTTTCAACAACATATAGCAAGCTATGAACAACCTCAGATTGAAGTATTTTATAGCAATCTTCTGCATACAAATTTAACAAAAGTTCTTTTTTCATGCAGCTCTGATAAAGAAGTTAGAGGAAACTAAACTTTTCTATCGATTAAAATCATGAAGCAGAAAATATTTTCCATTGGGTTTCTAAAACTGTAGGCATCTCTGGAACATCTGGGAGCTCTGAGATAGGTGGGTAGTCCAAAAAGCAAAATCTGAAGAAAAAACCAACATGACAAAAATGCCATAAAATATCATGTGTTTTGCAGTTTTTATTTTTTTTTATTTTATTTTTTTTTATTTTTTTTTTTTTTTAGCAAACATATTTCTTCTCTATAAAAGATTCTATTTAGCAAAACGATAAGTTAACAGAAGAAATATATATCACAGATTCAACCTGTTGCCCGTCGGTTATAACACTATAAATAGAGAAAAAGAGAATGAAAAACAAAATAACTAATTCAAAATATAATTTCCTCCTTTAACCATCTTCGATTAACTATGGTCACTTTAAATTAGCATTCACAAAACAAAATCAGTTGCAAAAGATATAATGTTCTTAATTAATCTGAGAAGCACAAATGAGACTGGCAAAAAACTTTACTTAAACTACAGGGCACTGTAGCCATCTAGTTATACTGACAATGAGTAAGCTGCCTTGATGTATTGGCTTACATACAGTTTCATATATACATACGCTAGAAATTTAAGCACAAACACAAAACTCAAATTGAAAATACATAAAAAACACTGTGGATCAGAAGCGTTTTGCAAAAAAATATTTTTAAAACAGTGTTTTAGAAATTTTATTTAAAAAGTACAGCAAGAGAAGCTTATTTATTATAAATTAACTGAAGTTTGATCACAAATATATCAAATATTATGTTGCAGGATGGAAACAGAGAAAACGGTAGGCCTTTTTCATAACAAGCCAGAAACAAAAATGTAGAGAAAAGGACTGAATCTTGAAAAGGGAAGAAACTGAAAAAAATAAGGGTAACTAGAACAGAAAGGCACAAGTGCCAGAACATCATTCCAATACAGCTTTTTGGGAGAAATAAAAAATTGTCCTTTCACATAAAATTGTTTTTAACTTAAAGCAGATATAAAATATAGCCTAAACTGTAAAAATCAGACCGCATGAAAGCAGTCCTTGGTTTTGGATATAGGCAAACAACAATAAAATAAGTCGCTAAAAATCTAATATGTGAAAAAATGTTAAACACTTGATGTGAAAAAGATAACTTTATTTCTTTTTCTTCTTTATTGATATAAACATCGCAATGAATGTGCATTTTTCAACACATTGTCATGTAGCAAGCCACCTTTGGTTGTGAACCATATTCTGGTGGTCTGCTATAATACAGAATCAAATGTTTTTGTACGGAAAAATTTATGAGTGCACCCCATGAACTAGAGAAATATATTATAACTAGTAAAAGAATGATACAGAATAAAGGAGTAATAAGTGTAATAGGAGAAGGGATAATGTAGTGTAAACAATTAACATATTTTTCATACATATGGTGAATATGCTGAAATAGATAAAAAAAAAAAATAATAAAAGTATACGAATATATCTACTAAAAAGAATCCAGATTTTGTAATTCTTTGTGAAACAAATACTGTGAAAATAGAGGTAACACACTCACAGTGAATGGCACTATTGCAGTGAATATAAACTATATGCAGTGAATGGCACTCATATTCTATAATGGCAGTATTGAAAAACTGTAGCTTTCTACCACAATTTTAAACGCATAACTATGTACAGATAAATATCAGATTGGAAACAAATATATAACAGTAAATATCAGTTAAAAATATTATATATACATAAAGACAAAATAGTAATATAAAAAATGAGCTACAAAACAGAACATCCAAAAAAAAAAAAAATTTATGGGAAGTAATTAAGTAATTATAGATATTCCATAAAAGATGTGAAAATATGAGAAAATAAAGCTAATTTGAAAACAGACAAACAAATAAAGGAATAGTGAAAAAAAAATTAAAATGTATAAAACAAAAGAAGAAACTATTAAAAGAAACAAAAAATTACTGAAAACAGAATGAAATTTGAACAACCATTTAGTGGTAGAATGGAGCACACTGTTTAAAGTATGCCTCTAACACAGGTTGTCAAATAAAAGAACAAGTATCTAAAGCAAATAAATAAAGAAATGAAACGTGAAGAGATACAGTAAGAACTAAAGAAATAGTAGCAAGGATGAGCAAGGACTTTAAGTAACTCAAAGGAGAAAAACTAATCACATCATATCATATAACAAAACAGCAAGATTTAAAAACTAATAATTATAGAAGGATCAGCAATAAGATGATTTACATGTAAAAATAAATAGCCAAACACTAAAAAAGAAAATAGCACAACAAAGAATGGAAAAATGTCACCGGTCTCAGGAGAGAATATTTAAAGAAGAGTGTTATTGACAATCATGATCACACAAATATCGGTTCACATGCAAACTTTGCGGGATATAAAATTATTTACAAACATTTTTAATAAATAATTCAATATTTAAAAATACCTCTCTGCTCCTTTCAGGACTCAGTTGTTCATCAGGATGTATGAGCTCTCTACCTCTTTTAAGAGCTTCTTGAACTTCTTCACGTTGCACACACACATTATCCAACTTTTCTAAATTAGGTAAACAACGGATCACTGCCATTCTATATCTGTACATGGACAAAAATTAAAATATCAACAAAACAAATTCTTCAAATACAAATAATAACATACTTGTACATACAGATTTTGTGAAGTCAATGGCGATCAGTGATGAAAATTATATAAAATCATTCATTTTTAATAAAAAACTGAATCAAGTACTTTAAACTAGTGCATGTTATAAACTTAAGTAAAAAAATCATTTTTCTATATTTTTAATTAGCTTATCTAAATTGTAAGCGAGTTTAAAAATTTTAAATTAATTTCAATCAGCATCTAATCAAAAATTAGACACTGAATCAAATTTAATGAAATTAGATCTGTATAGATAAAACCTTTCATGAGTTTTGTTTATTATGTGACCTGACATGAATCGGATATCAGCTCTAACAATAGCCACTCTCAAGAATTAAACATCCTAATTTAGACGTACTAGGGAAAACTGAAGAGTAGTTTTGTATTGCTTACTGTTTTACAGAACTAAATAAAATTGTATGCATCAATCAGCATGAAAGATCTACAAATATTCAAGTGATTATTTGCACTTGCAAGTATCATCACTAAGTGCACAACAGAAAGAAATTGACTAGAGCTACTGTACCTAAGATTTTTAAATCCATCACAGCCTTAAAAGAGTGAAAGATAGATTGTGTAACAGAAAAAAATTAATGTTCCTGTAGGAAACACATTATCTTCAACTTCTCCATTCAGTAAAGGAGCTAAACCTCATAACAAAATCCTTACTCCTTTAAGGAAATAAACAGTTAAAAAATAGATATGCAATGAACTTTTTACACAAGCACTAAACAATTAAATGAGAACAGACAAGAAAAAATATTAAAAATAATTCAATACAGGGAGTCTGAAAATAAACAAAGATGTTTGTACTTGGAGCTTACCAACTGATCTGAGCACATTACAATAACACAATTATTCTACAGTGAAAAAATTTGTACATTCAAAATAATTAATCGAACAGATTAATTTTAATTACAATTTAATCACTATGATATAAAATATCAAGTGGCAATATTAGACAAGTTATTTCAGATAAATCTGTTAATATTATCAGGAATTCTTTACTCCTAAGACCCCAGTATACAACATTCCCATTCCTACAAACATTGCTCAAACCGATAAACTTAAATTTCTATAAATGTTTGTCAAGCGGTACAAACTAACACACCAAACAAGGTTGAAAACTCACACTGACATGTTAAAATTAAAAAATAAATGAGAAACGAAAATAATATTTCACTACCTTACCGAGACGCCCCAATGTAAATTGTAAAACCTGTTAAAAAAAATCTTTCTAGAATTTATAGGCTACTTTGTTGCTGATAAGAGTTTTCATCAACATTAAAAATTTTAATCCTTAATATGTCCAGCTACAGATCCTTAGGTTAAAAGCTTTCAAGAACCTGTACTTACAGAGGACTAGAGCCAGTAAATTTTAAGGTACAACAAAACTTAAGCAGACATAAAACAATCAAAAAACTATTACTGAGACCAGTTTAAGAAAGAATAAACAAGCAGATGAAGAACATACAAATTATTAAAATGTGATTTTAATAATATGTATGTGAAGTGTACTAGAAAGTACACTTCACATAATGATCAGAAACACAAAATTTAAAAAAATAATAATAAACAGAAAACCAATTTTTAATGTACAAAAGCTATACTTTAAGAACAAAATAACAATATACTTATATACTATAGTACAGTAGTATAATAAACTAAACTATATAAAACACAAGGTACAGACCCTTCACAGTTTGCACAAGGATTCTCATCAAGCCATAGATTCCGTAATTTTGGAAGCTCTTGCAAGTAGCAAACCTGATTTAAATCCCTAATGTTATTTTTTCTAACAAATAACTCTTGCAAATTTCTACAGTATTGGAAATCAGCCAGACTTGCTATTTTATTAACACTGAAAAAAAAATAAACAACTCTATTAAATACAACAAAACAAAATGATTAGTTATAAATGACAAAACCAAAATGTCATTTCTCATTTACATAAAATATTTGGATTAAAATTTTTAGTTTTAATAAATGATAGTAACAGCGCTAGTGTTTTAATGTTGTTCTAACATTACTGATAGTAATTTTATCAAGTAAGAGAAACTAATTAAGCATTCGAAAAATTGGCAGTAATCTCGTTTGTCTACAGAGTTCAAACATTACATGCTTTTGTACATCTATATATTCTGTATTATTCAAATACATTATGATTTTTGTTCCTTTTTGGTTTGCATTATAATGAGGAATAAGATATTAAGGTAGGAGAAAATAATATACCAGAAGTAGCTAAAACATGTTTTTTAAAATGCTGAACTATAAAGCAAAAACAAAGTAAGGAAGAGATCCAAAAACAGATCGGCATATGCTAGGAGGGCTTTCGTACAGAAAATAAGTCTAATAACATATGAACCTAACCGTTAAACATAAATTCTAAAAAAAATTTGTTTGAAATGTAATGCTTCACAACAGCGAAATGTGAACTGTAGGAAAACCAGAAACAAAAGGTAAAGGTTTCTGACAATCGGTGTTACAGAAGAATGTTTAAAATTAGATTAGTCAATAAAGTTAAAAAAAACACTTAAAAGAGAGAGAAAGAACTTGTTTAAAAATCTTGCCAAGAGATTAATTAAATTTATAGGCCGCACATAACGACTTCTAGGTTTTTTATTCGGTAATATTATGTTTAAAAGGTTAGACTATACAAAGAACAAAGTTTTAGACCTATAAAGCAGATATCCGAAGATATACGGTATATCGGACGACAGCATCGAACAGAATGCTGTTGCCCCTCAAAAACAGCTGTTGTGATAGAATATATTTGTCACAATAGCCAAATAATTTTCCTAACCACCGTAAACAGCAACAGATACGATATTTCTCCACACTACAAACTAACCGCCTGAAAAAAAAAGCTTGATTACTGAAACCGTCTTTTCTTAAACAATAAATCGAACCGAATCTATTAAATGCATAATTTTTAAAACTCATGTAATGCTTCAAATCATTTCACGGCTCGCCAGTCACTAAAGATGGCCGCAAAAGCAACCGAAAGCTTTATGAGGCAAGTTTTAAAATCCTACAATTAACAAATTCGATTCAATCTGTTGTTCAAAAAGTGTCTTCAAGAACCATAAAAATAATATAGATCGAGATTAATATCAATAATATATAGATTAATATAAATCGCACAAGAACCATATTAAGTACAACATTTGTATAAAACTAATCCCGTTTTCATAAAATTAAAAAAAGGATAATAATTTTCAGATAATGTTGTAATAATCTTCAGATACAGTGCGATAAAACGTTTAGCCTCTTTAAGCTATTTTAACGTTTCGGTAAGCAAACACATTTATTTTACGGATATCGATAACGAATCAAGAGAAAATATTTGTTTACTTTTCACGAAAAGTAAATAATTTTTAACCTTAATAAACGGATATTTTTCATTACATCTTACTTCAATCATAGTAGAAAGCTACCCCCTGGTACAGAGTTAATCGACAAGTCGATCGCATCGTAGCAACCAACAGTACTATATTTATTTCACTTCGATTAACAACGAAGTTTAGATACGACTTAGCCGTTTACAAGTAAAATTGAGAGCTCGTGTTAGCAGCTTTTATCGTAAATTTCGTTCCTTATGCCCCTTTTATTACCGCACAGACGCCGCATATTTTGCTACATAATGTATTTTTAAGTTCCGAACGCACAATAATGATTTATTTGTTGTCTTTTCAGGTTAAAACACCGTACGAGGAAACCTCTATAGATTTGTGAGCGACACTTAATCGAAAAGATATATCGGTTTAAGATAACCGTAAATAGTATTCGGAAGACTGTCGCTAACGACAGCGGGATTTGTACGCGTATTAAAAAATCGTGGAGACGAGGAAAAGTGAAACTGCATCGATATTCACAAAAGCTGCAACCGGGAAAAATTGTACAAGAGTTTTTAATTTTAGAAACGAAATTCCTACATCAGATTTTTTTTTGGTCTTCAGACATTTGACTGGTTTGATGCAGCTCTCCAAGATTCCCTATCTAGTGCCACTTGTTTCATTTCGGTATACCTCCTACATCCTGTATTCCTAACAATTTGTTTTTTACATATTCCAACCGTTGCCCGCCTGCACAATTTTTTCCATCTACCTGTCCCTCCAATATCAAAGCGACTATTCCAGGATGCCTTAATATGTGGCCTATAAGTCTGTCTTCTTTTAACTACATTTTTCCAAATGCTACTTTTTTCATCGATTTTCCGCAAAACCTCTTCATTTGTCACTTTATCCACCTATCTGATTTTTAACATTCGCCTGTAACACCACATTTCAAAAGCTTCTAATCTTTTCTTTTCAGATACTCCGATCGTCCAAGTATCACTTCCATACAAAGCTACGCTCCAAACTACATCAAATTAAAAAAGGTAACATAGATCGTGAGTAACCAGATTTTACTCGTTCTTTTCATATTGTTTAAAAAAAAGGCGGAAGTTTAATTTTGAAGATAGTTTAAAAAAAACTGTTTTTAAATTTTAAAACGGACGGGAAAATCCAATACTTTGGCGCCATGATTAAATTAAACAAATATTATTCGGATGTACTCGAAAAGCTGGACATACTAAAAAAAAAAACCTAATCGATGGATGAAGACCTTACTCGATAAAGATCATCATAACAAAAGAAAAGACAAAAAAACCAATTTTGTTTTCATTTTCTTTTTGTTAAAAAAAAATGTTTAGTTATCGTTATTAAACGCTACTAATGTACCGATAAGTATTTTTACAACCGGAAGACACATGATTTTCAAAAGCAACATTTCTGTTAACAAACTAGAGATCACTTGAATAGTTCTTATTTAAACACCGGAATAAACTACCAGGACTAATCGATTAAAAGGAAAGGAATTGGTTAACCGTCTTTCAAAGTCAAGCGATCGAAAGATCACAAAATTACTATTTGCAGGAACAGAAAAACTTTGGCGGAACAAAAAATTAAATACCACAGAAAATTTATCGATTCGAATCTTTAACGAAACAAACCGGGATATAATACGAGAAGTCACCCTAACAATTCTTAAACCGAGCGATACTGCGAGGTGTAATTCTTGATGGACATTTTGAAGGACATCATTAATTTTATAATATCCGTTAATTTTGTTTTTTACTTTATCGACCGATTTCATTTCTAAAAATTTTGTATCGTTCATAAATTACTTTATACAGGACAACAGGCCTACTAACATTGTTTCACAAAAAACTGAAATTTTGCGGTTTGTAATCCATTTATAAAAATTAGTAGAGAATTTTATTTTGTTCGGTATTCCGGAAGATTAATTTTTATAGTTATTCGATATTTAACGACAAATAATAATTTCCTAAATATGTCTTTATCGTTAAAACTTATTGAAAAAAGCCTAATATCGAAGACTTTGGACCGTCTTATCCAAACGTCCTTCTGAGTTTACATACAACCCCGTAGGGAAAGACTCAATTCCAGTCGCCACACCACCCCTCCGCCGTTCCTACTACTGATGAGCTTTACCGGAGATCGTCTACAGACCCTTTAACTGATTACATCTCACAGTCACCAACCAGGCCTCGGTCGGGATGCCACCGATGCAAATGACTCGGTAGACATTTACTTCGGTGAAGTTTAACTCAGCCGTTGCCTTCGCATAGGTTTTTATCGATTTAAACATCACCCTCACAACTAATTAACCGTCATCGCGGAAGCGCGAACCCGCACCTAATCCACTTTGCACTGGCTTATGTGGCTGAAAATGTTCCAACCATCGTTTATTATACGAGTCAATGCAATGCCAAATCCACCAAACAAAACAGGTTGATCTCAACAACGAAATTCAGACCTAACTACATCAATTTCTCGTATTATCAATAAAATAAATTAAAATAAAATTACAAAATTACACAAAGTGGAGTAGAGGACAAACCTCTAGTTCTAAATTCCGCATCCGCGTGACATTTTCTTTTCGCCACATATTCAGCCCAACGTTGTCGAGGCGGTGCCCACCACAGCGCGGACAACGGCGGACACCATTTTTGGAAATTGTATCTTACTTCGTGAATTCCCTTCAACCAGAAGCAACCCATCATCCGAATAAGCAATGATACGGCAGCCACTAGGCATCCTTAACTGCACTAAAGAATCAGATTCTACAACCCAGAGAATCGGGCCCAAGACACTGCCTAGGGGACATCCCTTTTTTTCTTTCCGAGATGGGGAATCCATTTTACAGACGTCCAGGCAAACCCGGGCAGTGTCAAGATTACTAATACGTTCCGCAAGATGTTATAATATGCGTACGAATGCCTGCGCACTACCGACTAAACCGCCACCCCTAGTTCTCCAGCTCTCCTGGAACCGCTCATAAAGCATTACTTCAGGAGGGGGAGTCGCCCGTACACAAATTCGGTTGCCAGAATCATATACTAAACCGAAAAATAACAATAAACACACACCAACAGATCAACATCGAAACACACCGACACAGGTACATAGGGCAAGAAACCAAGCAAGGAAAAGCACACTCCATCACGAACACTGCATAACCATATATAGCAAATACACAAAATACCGGCATACAACCACACTCATATACAGAAAAATACACAAATACACATACAATACTAAACAATAATATATACAATATACTAACTATACACGCTATATAAACTATACAATAATAATACACACCATAAGATATATACAAACATACAGCACACGCATATACAGTGCTCACAAATACTTAACCTAGTCAGTCGATGTCGGATTTACTTCTAAATTACCGTCCCGAAGGGCAATTGTTCTATGGCTAAAATAACTTAAGGAGTCTTTATCTCATTTAGCGTGCAATCACGCTTCTGTAATTGAAACAAGGCAGAGTGCCACTATAGATGATTGAAAGCCTCGGACATATCAAAAATATAACTAACATATACGGTCACTTGAGGAAGCAATATTCATCACCTTTAGAACAGAATCCTCCGTTCTCCTGCCAGGTCGAAAACCATATTGATTTTCCATGAGAAAATGCTAAGACATCAACTACTATTCATACGAAGGTATAAAACTTTCTCGAAAACCTTTCCTATCACGGGCAGGAGAGTTAGGGGCCGATAAGAACTGATAGTGGGGTCCTTGTCGCCACCTTTAAAAAGTAATTTTAAGATTCCACATTTCCAACACACCAGGAAATAAAACATCCTATTAAAAACTTTCTAACACTTCATAGGTACCTTGGGCATTCACCTATCCGAACTTAACCATGAAGAGAGTTGAAATACATCTCAAATGCTCTAGGTAGCAACCGCAATGTCCACTAGTGACAGAGTGCCTATGATTTTTGTGCAACCTTTTACAGTTCACGCAAGTTGAGCCTCAGTCTTATGCGGACAGTCCTCATGCCTACGACCTCCTAACCACAATGTTCGCAGACTGCTGATTCTTACAAAATTTCGTCCTATGGCCATACCAGCAACATTTAAAACAGCGCTGAACATCAACATACTCCTTAACTCGGCAAGACCCGAAATCGACAAACAATACCTTCTAACACAAATTTTTTAAGAGACCAGCTCCTCCTCAAAAATTCCGTGGTACCGTTGGACGTCACGTTTGCCAGTTTTAAAACCAACCTGCATTCCCGCCTAAAGGAAACCTCATCCAAATCAGTGTTTTACTACTTTATCAGGGAAAGTATATCCTCATAGAAAGATCGGGACTTTATCAGAAAGATCATAAACAATGATGCGGGGCCTACGCATCCTTTTGGGGTCAACCTTCACATTTAAATTTTTGACAGCAGAAGACTCCGAAATAGCACGGAGTGTCTCTTTGTTATCCGCAACAACGTCCTTTCCTGCTGTCAGAAAGAGCGACCTGAATATCCCTCTTTAGCTGACTGATAGGAACAGTCGAGATCTCCGCCTTATTAACAAAAATAACCTCAGGCTTTTTAGACAATCGGTTCGCCTTTCGTTTCCCCTTGACCACTTCAGCATACCACTTTGGCTATGCTGGGGCCGGGGTGGACTTCTCTAATCTCTTTGGATTGGGAGACCAGGCTTTCAAATTCTACCGAGAGCGCAGAGAAAGCCTCCGAAAGAACTTCAGACGGGGCAGAAGCCTGCCCCTTGAATTTGCACTGGCAATCCGTACATTACCAATATCACTCACTAAATTATCATATTTAGCCTGGACCTCATGGTTTACAGCTAGAATCGTTAAATTTTCTGTAAAATTAGTAGATGTTTGCAAAATTTTAATCGCTAGTAGCACGCTTTTAGGGTTAAAATTTTAGCCGATATCCATATATTACCGGAATTATATTTAAATTAATTTTTTAACTGATTTCAATAGTATAAATTCCTAAACGTTACCGTTACTATATTCCCCCTCACACCCTTTATTATAAGTAATCTATAACGACTTCAATTTCACACAATATCATGCCAATTTCGGTCGATATCGTTGACGAAAATTACTCCTAAAGAGAAAAATGTAACATATATATTTCATTATGTTAATGAAATTATGTTAACTTTCGACATTACGTATTGTACAACGTAAGAGGCACGCATACATTTAAACACAAGCGATAAAGCCGAGTTTAAAGTCTAAAGCTTGCCGGATTTATCGATCATTTTCTGTACTATTCTTTCCTTAGGCGAGCTAGCGACTGTAATGCTATATATCATATTATTTTTAACGCTAAACTATTATATAAAGAATCAAAAATTATTTGTCTGTTATTCAGGGAAGATCTCAAGAATTATTATACAAAGCTCATACGAAAAATTCCTACATATTTTTCGAGTTTACTCCTGTCCGAATGTCAAAGAGGATTTATTAATTACATAACCACCTCTCCAATTTCCCAATTTCGCCTCCTTTGGTACATACTTATAGATATCTTTATAATTAAAAAATAATAAAATTTCTAATATCTTATCTATCCTATTATCTTATAGTATATAAATAACGTAATATAAAAATTAAAAATAAATTCCCATCTCGATAAAAACAATTCTTTATGCGCCCACCGACAATAAAATCTAATTCTACGAGAGACTAGAAACGTGTACTGACAACAAGGGTAAAGATAAAAATAAAAAGTAAAAAAGAGGTTTCCCTTGGTCCACGGAAATGCATATATGTCTTGTAATTTCTCTTCAGTTGCAAAAAATTGAAATAAGTTACATTCAAACGCTTCTTTTGGTATATGTGTTCTATGTGTAGATAATAATAAAACTAAATGTAACAAGACTTTCACGTCTTCTTTATTCCTTATATACTCGTGCCTCTGCCCTCTTATTCATAAAGAACTGAAACACTATAATTTCAGAAACTTTTTTCCAAAAATATTTTTTACCTCCAAAAATAATTCAAAAAAATGGCGACCATGGAACTTTGGCTCCTTTCCTCCCAAAGGCTTCAAGCGACCAGCCTGTCAAATAAAAAACAAATTTATAAATTCTAGTATCCCCGTCGCGGCCAAGGGATGTTTAGCAGGACAAGGCATGCCTCGCTCACCCTCCCGTCTAGACAGTGGACTCTAACCCCTGGATTCCTTTTTTTTTTCTTTTTTCCCCATCTCCTGGGTCGGACCTACAATGAAGTATTGCTCAATCCAAAGGAGTATCTCTGCCTTTAACGAGGCCTCCCCGCCCACCGGCTATATGTTCGGTACGGCAGCTCAACCCCACCGGGACTGGATCTTTTAGTTGCAGTTAGCCTCTAACCGCCGACAGAGAGGCCGGATCCTGCTATGCCGTCCCCAGCATCCGCCCCCCAACGTCCAGGTCTCGGTCTTTTGCTTTTAGTCATTGCCCACTCAAATGGGGGACTCCCATATAAGAATGACAGCCCCTACCGGTTCGGGTTCTTTATACCCCCAAGTTTTTTTTCCGAAGCAAAGAAACCCAGAGGGAAGGAGTCCCCGTGCATCATCATCATCGCCCATCCCCATAAGCAGGGACACACGATGACTCCGCAGAGGGCTGTCACCCCCTCCCAGCTCCAGCAACGGATCCCACTCCCTAGCCTCCTTAGCTTTCTATCCTAGTATTCTGGCGGTCCAGTTTCTTACTTTTCCCAATCACTCTTAACCATCAACATTACTGTAAGGATCCTTTCCGGTGGAATACCCCACATTTCCATCTCTCTAGAGGTACCCTCCCAACGGGGGCACTCAAAGAACATATGTTCTGTTGTATAAACTGCACTGCAGTATAAACAATTCTGCCATTCTATCTTCTTGAATCGGTACAGATACGCGTTAAATTCTCTATGATCCGAGAGGAAACCGATTCTCCATGGGTAAGGTGGTAATCCACCTCCCCATATCCCTTCCCGAGCCAGGGCTTCAGTCTGGAATTAGTCTTTGCGTCCACCTTGCGACAGTGACTCCAACCAAAATTTCCTGCCACTCCTCCATTAATTTGATAGTTGCATCACCCTTGGGTTCGATCAGTACAGTCCCCATCAACTGGGTGGTGGGTGGTTTTTAGATTTCCCATCGTGGCTTTGCTGGTGAAATACATTATCGAATAATAAACATAAATTACCATCACAGCGTTACAAAATTTCACAAAGATCTGAATCGATCTTTCATATCATAGCGGTAGCGTAGAACGGCAAAAATATTATGTCTTAAAATATTAAAATTCATAACACCCGAAAATGGTTTTTAGACATTTCACCCAAATCGAGTCAATATTTCGTTCAGTTTAGTCGGACGGAGAAAATTTACAACCATTGTTCGAAATCTTTTTCCCCCTTTTTAAGATCGAATGTCAAAAAATCTATAAAATTTTTTTTAGATATTTAGGAAGAATACCCAC
The DNA here is from genome assembly GCA_010016005.3 of Zanna intricata. Taxonomy (NCBI): domain Eukaryota; kingdom Metazoa; phylum Arthropoda; class Insecta; order Hemiptera; family Fulgoridae; genus Zanna; species Zanna intricata. The sequence continues at coordinate 28,356 of JAAAKQ030090208.1, forward strand.
AACAAAAATTAAGCTAATATTTTCATTTGTTATCGAGAAATTTAAAAAATAAAATAATTCAAAAAATAATAGTAATTAAATCTTACCCCTATTTTAACCCTTAAAAATCGGAATTTTAAAAATATAGAAATCAGTTCAAATGGAGATACACACACGAGAAATCGAGTTGATATCTTCATTTGTTACCGAAAAATTATAAAATAGTAAATTTCATTGTTACTCCATTTCACCCTTTAAACTCTGTATTTCAAGAAATCCATTCTTACTGTATAAGGTAAGAAAAACGTTTATACAAATTTTCATTGAATTATCTGCAGTAATCTTTTTCTGGGACAATTACTGATATCTTCACGTCTGAAGGTTAAAAAAAAATTTTATGCAAACACATCCATTGTACCCCATTTTGTTCTATATCTATCCTATTTTGTTTACAACTATTAGTAATTTTTTTTTTTTTTTTTAACGAACCAGCAATAAAATCTATATGGGAGGTCGATCGTGTATTTAGCTTGAAATATTTAAAAAGGTCATTACCACACCCAATAATTTTCAAATTATCCTTCCTGCACGTAATAAAAAGATAGATCTTCGGGAACAATATTTACTGTTTATACGAATAACTATAGTTGACAACTACTACCCGGATGAAACCGGATACTCCTGCTGGACAATAAATACGCGTGCGATTAGATAAATACGAATTCTTAACATTATATGATGTATCTGCGAAAAATATAATTCCATTTTTATAACGTAAAGGAAACTACATCAAATGAAAAAATGTATCGTTACTATTTATAACAGAAAGATTTTATTAATGAAACGATATCGAGTGAAAGTAAAATCACAAAGCAGAAATGCACACGGAGGAAGTTAAACAGACCGTTTTCAGTCGTTCACATATACGGTTGTAGAATAATTATTTTCATTCTTATAATTAAGTATATTAATCAAAAAAAGCAAAAATATTTTAATTTTATATTTAGCAAATTTTATAAATTAAATTAATAAAACGGCACTAGATTCATACTCTGAGAGCCGTTTAATACCTGCAGCCATCTAAAAGCAAGAACAACCCCTTTTATATCTTTAAACCTTAGTTTTGTTTCGTTAGCTCTCTCGTAATTTAAGAATATTAAAGTAAACTATTCAATAATATTTTAACGTTTGTAAAAGACTACAGACAACGTAGTTAGAGTAGTATCGCTGAATCGAGCTCCCATCGAAAAAAATAATCCCTTTTTAAAAAATATGAACGTTACGAACTGTAAGCGATTTTGCTCTTTATATTTAAGAGCTAGATATCGTACAGGTAAATATACTGTGTATGCAAATCACACGGCATTGACCCCCGGAGTATAAAATGAATTTCATTTTGTTGAAGAGTCCCCTTGACCTCTAAGTTCCACGATGGGCCGAATTCTGGCCCCTCCCAATAGTGGGGCAGTCAAAAATCATACACATGTACATTCGACTGGACCTCCCCGCAGACGCACAATTCATCAGTTGCCAGGTGGAACCGAAACAGATATTGTTTCTAATTGACATGGTTGGTGAGCACTTGGGTACTCGTTGACCTTAAAAATTAACTAGAGGCGTACCACCCCCCCACGTCCTGTATATTCCGGTCAGGCATGGCATTTTCCACACACGCTACAATTCATTCATCTCATCCTCTGAAGATACACCTTAACGGTGGTTCCGGAGGTTTAAAAAAAAAAAAAAAAAAAAAAAAAATACTTCCTGTACAGATTGATGTAAGGACTTTCCCTTAGTCGTGGTGTTCCTTTAACGCTGCCATGCTTCCATCGCGAGGCTCTGAATTCTATTCCGCAAGTGGAAGAAGGAAACTGTCCGAAACAGATCCGGTGCATTGTGATCCCCGTCCACACCGGTACAAGTCCGGCTCGAAACTGCGTCCCAAATACCTCTGCCTCCCGACCTCTTCGTAACTTCCACATGGCTTTCATCATTAAATTGATTGGGAGAGTCTTTCCCAATGCGGTAGAAGCCTCGTAGGAGGTTGTATTAAAAACATCAGTGAATAAAATGAGATTTCTGCGCTGAGTACTCCACAAATTTAGAATAAGTTCTCTATTCCTTTCCATTCTATGCACCTATACGGGTGCAGCGTAAGTGATCATAATTTAAAAGACTCCTTGGTACACCATGTACAATGGCGGCCTGGTGCATGTGCAGATACAAGTTGGTCAAGACCTGGTGCCTTTTTCAATGATATTCAAGAAACCACCCGGCAATATCTACAGGATCCACAGCCCGCAAACTAGGAAAAGGTGTTACCACCGCCCAAACGCCGACTTCTGCTTCACCCTCCGAAGTATCTTGAAACAGAATAACAAGGAATGCCTGGTAATTCGCCACAGCTGTTAATGTGTGGTCCCGACTACTAAACCCGCAATTCTTTGATCAACGGAATGGCCACTCCACAAGACTCCGTCCAGTGACCTAGGCCTCCGTAGAATTCTGTTGCAGCCAGTCTTGATGACCCGGCCAAATCGCTCAGCTACCAATTCCACCTGCTCGCTGCGCTCCATGAGCCACTCCAACCCCTGCATCGAAGCAGCTGCGAATTTTTCCGCAGCCTTTCCAGATCCATACCCCTTAGGTTATAGCGACCTGAATCTGGAGCTCTAAGATCGCTTCCGTAAGTGATTTCATATGTTATAAGCCTATGATCACTCACACTGGCCTCAGCCCGGACAGTCCAACTACTGGTACTCCTAAGCAGATCGCTCGTCATCAAGGTGAGGTCGATGTAATATTTCCCCATATCGGAAGAAAAAGTCGGCGGTTGTTCTGCCTTGTTGACCAAGTAGAGGTTCTTGGCTTCTATGAACTGTTCGAGACCAGCGCCTCTGGGGTCAGTGAGTGGTGATCCTCAGGCGGCCATTCGTGGGTCCAGAGTGCTCGAGCTTTCTGTACAATCTTTGTTGTTTAGGACTGTGACTTGCGTGTGTGCCAGTTACAGCTCCGAAAGCGGTCAATATTGTCTGTGGCTCCAGTAGTGCGATTAATTAAATTAGATTTGTCATATTTGTACTCGAAAGTAAAAGGCGTTGATTTTGACGAGTGTCGACCTCAAAGTGGTTGAAAGGTGGCAACGACTCCTGGTCGTAAGTCCCCGTAACAAGCAAGGCCGCGTTTTTAGGCCTAGTCCTGCTTGCGTTCTTTTCAGAACGAGGGCCGTAATCCGTGGTAGTTATTCGACCGATCCAGTAGCGGCCAAGAGGCACAAAGAGTGACAGGGCAATATAGAAGACAGGGACGATAAAATTAAAATGTTAAAACTAAAACTGGATTAAAATAAAACTTAAAGCTAATATCACACATAGACTAAGTTAAAACTTAAAACTAAGAACAGGTAAATCTTAAAATTAATATCACAGTACACATAAAAAACATAAAAAATAAAAATAAATAAATAAATAAAATATAAGTAATGTTAAAAATCCGTAAGGGGTGTAAAAGGCTCCTTAACGAATAACAAAAAAGGAGAAAAAAACAAATATCTTAAATTTTATTTAAAAAATTTATATGTCGCAGGAATATCAGAACCCTATCTTAGTATCATCGTGCAAGGTAATTTAAATTTGCGACGTAATGCCGAACAATATAGGCAATCAATCAAAATATGATGCACAATTAGTCGGCAGTTACATCTAATACAGTGTGGTGCTTGGTCTCCAGACATAAGGTATCCGTGGGTACGAATACCTTATGTCTGGAGGATAGAGCATTCTGGATGTCTGGAGGTGGATAGGGCATCCTTGTATGCCCTATCCGCAATCGACGGAGGACGACTTCCTCACGACGGGTTTCTCTGCATGAGGAACCCCAAGGCAACACAGAATCTTTAATATACCGCAGTTTATTGTCAACTGTAGCCGTCCACACTTCATGCCACCTTGCGCGAAGTGCGAGTTTTATATGGTTTATAAAGTCGCACGTAGTAACACGGGTAGGAAAGGTGGTTGACTACATGCGTCCTTAGCTGCGGAATCTGCACGTTCATTTCCTGGAATCCCTACATGTCTTGGGATCCAGCAGAAACTCACTTGTGTGTTGCGATGGTTCAACTCAGCGATTGCGTTATGTTACTTCTATGACGATAGGATGTTTTGAATAAAAGTTTTCTAGGGCTTGGAGAGCACTGTATGAGTCGCTACAAATAAGAATATGCTTGTCAAACTGTCAAATATGCTCAAACTTGTCAATATGCTTGTCAAATATGCTTGTCATACTCGGTAGGCCTAACATGTATGTTGTATTATTGACTACGAACGCGCAACCACCTGTACCATCCTGTTTTGATCCATCTGTATATATTATCGTGTCAGGGTTTATATTGGAAACTATATGATGAAAGCATTGCTGAAAAAAGATAGGTGGTGTCGATTGCTTCTTGTGTATGGTAAGATCGAAATTAAAATTTATAGCGCCGATTCTCCACGGAGGATATGAACATTGGAATGCTGGAAAAACAGATGGTACATCAACGTTTAAAATATTTAGTAACCGTCTGGCACGTACACCAATAGGTGTAGTATAACGTGGGTGGTCTTCATATCTTTGAAAATTCGGGTTCGAAAAAACTGCTGTAAACGCTGAGTGATTCGGTTGTCCTTTAAGACGGGATCAATAAGATGTAAGAATTTGGTCACATCTATCCCAAAGTGACGGTTCACCGCACTCGACAAGTATGCTACTAACAGGGCTTGATCTAAAAGCGCCTGTAGCAGGACGAATAAAAGAGCGGTGTATGGCATCTAACATCTTCAAGGCGTTATTTCGCGTAGAAGTTGTAGGCGATGCAGCCATTATCTAAGAGGGAACGAACAAAGGAATAATAAAAACGTAACATACATGATCTATCAGCTCCCCAATTAGTATTGCTAAGAACTCGTAGCATATCCAGCAGTTTGGAACATTTCGTTTTTAATTGTTTGATGTG
>JAAAKQ030090242.1:0-14732 GCA_010016005.3 Zanna intricata
TTTTAGATATAGAATCCGTTTCTGAGAGATTGCCGTGCAGTTTTGATACACCTGTATATATATATATATATATATATAACATGTATATATATATATATATATATATATAACATACATATACATATATATAACATTTTATATATATATATATATATATATATATATATATATATGTATAAAATAAATTTACTATATACATATAATAAATAGATATATATATATATATATATTTTATTTTTTAGGTCTGATGTACTACAACTTCATTAAATTGTCAATAAACTTTCCCTAGATATATTTGTAGAAAAAAAAAAGGGTGTCGGTGTGTGAGTGTGAATGCGGAATAAGAACTAATGAATGTTTTGTTTTTTTTTGTTACAGGTGAGGTGAGATGTAAAGTTGGCAGCAGTGGTATGAATATGTGCATATATATATATATATATATTATATATTTACGTATGTGTGTGTGTGTGTATATATATATATATATAAAACTATTTGATTTATACATAGTACGTATGTATTAAATTATTTGAAAAGTAGAAATCCATTACATTTTTTCAATCCAAGTTTTTTTTATCTTTTTATAAGATTTTAGAAACAGTTTTTTTTTGTTTTTTTTTTCTTTTTAACACGTAGTACATTTTAATGAAATTCCAATTACTCGGTATGTTTAATAAATTTAATTTTCTGATCCTCCCTTCATTTTCACTGAGAAAAGTTTTTTTTATGTACCTTTCACCAATTCTCTCTTTTAAAGTAATATACTTTCATTCGATCACAGTGTAAAAAAAAACTCGATTCAATATTGAGACTACATGACATTTATTTAATTAAATAAACTGTAATAGCTTAAGAATTTCTTCATATAATATAACGTGTTTAATTCATTTCATCTCAAATTTGAGAATAAGGTCAAGTATATATATATATATATATATATATATATATATATACGAGTATATATATATATATATATAAAATAGTGTATCTGACGAAGAAACGATTTTACAATAAAATACTTATTCCATCACATTTCGTTTAAGTCCATTTTATTTTTAACAGTCACATTCTCTTAACTTTTCTTCGTGTTAACTGAATCTTATTAACATAAATTTTCTACAACAAATATATCTTTCTCTAATCTTTATTTTTTTTTCGGAGATGAAGGAATACCATTTACGCACACCACCACGGGTGTGTAGGGCTCGGAACGCTCTCCGTCCCGGGATATTTAACGGGCTAACAAGCTCTGCCAAAGTGTTGTTAGGCATAATATAACCTGCTCCATACCGACTAAACCTCCCTCACCACTCATCTCCACCCTGAGACCGGACCCGCAATTTTAAGTATAACTCAGTGTTTTTTTTTGGGGGGGGGATCATTCCGACGTGCATCTTCATCATGCATACCACTGCTGTCAACTTTACATCTCACCTCACCTGTAACAAACAAAAAAAAACATCCATTAGTTCTCATTCTACATTCACACACACACACCCAACCATTTTTTTTCTACAAATATATCTAGGAAAAGGTTACTTGTTTATTGGCAATTTAATGAAGTTGTAGTACATCAGACCTAAAAAATAATTATTTTTAGAAGCACCATTTTTTGTGTTCTGTAATAGGTTTTCAAAAAATTATTTAAGATTTAGTTATTTACTTATTTTATTAAAATTTTCAAAAACTATATGAAATCATCAGATTTACTCATTCATTTAAGCTCAAAGATTTTCAGTATTCATTCGTTTTATCTTTAGAAGAGAAATCAGGGGAAAAGTTTTCACAAGTTATAATTATAATAAGAATCGTTTCTGGAGCCGGTATATAATTTTGTTTTTTTATTTACACTTTTAAAATACAGGTATACCTGTATATACTGAAATACTTTGTGTTTATTCGTAATACAGTCGTGTAAAGTTGAAAAAAAGGTACAGATTTTTTAAAATGTTTTGTATACCAGTTTACAATTATAAACTGGTTACTGGTTATTATAAAGTATAAACTGTTTTAACAAACCAGTTTACAGTTGTAAACCAGTCAACTAGTTTACAGTTTCTTGCAAACCAGTTTTTAACAGCCGACTCATTAGCTGTGGCATTGGACAAAGACCTTAGTATCATCTGAACAATATGGTCTGATCTTTTCATACAGGTATTTCTTCCTAGCCAATCTTAGACCATTTGTTTAATTTCTTCGGAAAAGCAAAGTGAATATTTTCATCTCTAATGATTCAGTTACGAGGTAAATTCTTATTTTCTTTTTAACTAATAATCGTGTTCTTTCTTCAGCTGTTTTAATTTTTTAACTGAAAATTTAAATTGGCTTTAACTGGAAACATTTATAACAGTTTTCAGTTTCTTTTGATAAAAAAAAAATCTGACGTGGACAACACATCTTTTCCTTGTACGCCTATTAATTACATACACACATTTTTTCAAAAAGAGAAGTACATAAAATTTTATATTTTATTTAATTAAACTTCTGATATTTTTTCATATATATATTCATTGTTATTGAATTAGTATTTATTGTAAACATTTTTTTCTTTCAATCAGAGGTTAATCGATCTTCTCTCTCTTTTTCTGTTTAGTCTCAGGAACTAACGTAAGCTATTACTTTATATCCAGAATGAAATACTTAAGGTGTTCCCGGAGGTTAAAAAAATCAAAAAAAAATCAGAGGTTAATAATTATTAATAAATCAATATATTTAAATTTAAAAAAAGTTATAATAGAAACATAAAAGGACATGAAGTCTGATTCGAGCCAACGTATATCATTGTAAGATCCAAATATTTCATTAATTAAAATTTTGTTTGGCTTTTGCTCTGGAACCGATGAAAATAAGTACCATTATAATACGTATATATAGCTGAAAATGTCTCAATGAGGGCTTATTACTACATTTAAAAAAAGTCCAAAATCCATATTTTTTCGGATTTTGGGCCTTTTTTTTGGACAGTTTTGGTTCAGCTGATTGCTATCAAAAGGTGCGGAATTAGATGTTACAATAGTCATAAATAAAAAATTTCAACATTCTACGGCTACTCGTTTTTTAGTTATGTGAGATATGTACGTACATACGAATGTACATACGTGCAGACGTCACGATAAAACTAGTTAAACTAGTTATTCAGGAATGTTTAATATTGATATTTCTGTTGAAATCTGAAATTTTTCGCGATTACAATACTTTCTTGTACTTCATTTGAGGAAGTAAAAAAAAAAAAAAAAACAATACCGATTGTAGTACTCAAAAGTATTAAGTGAACAGATTATGAAAAAAGCCAAAATTACGAAAATTACACTTTTTTCTTGTAATTCACATCACCTTTAAACTTTTCATCAGGAATTTAAGTACAATAAAATATATATTACAGTAATATAAGTATATAACTCATAATTAAATATTTTTTGATAAAATGTTCTGTTTAAAATATATAAGTGTTGGTTTCAGATAAAGTTTCCAATAAATTTAACGTAACAATTTTACAATATTAAAGGTAAATTAACGCAACAGTGGTGTTCAATACATGTGCTTCAATTTCCCTACTGTGGGAATAAACAGTTCCTTGTCAAAATCAGAGTAATGGTGTCAAAATGGCATAGCATTCCATATATAGGAACTTTACTTTCAAGGGTCAATGTGCTGTTTAACCGGGCATTACTGACAGCCTTTCTATATCCGCATTTGATATTTCACACTTCAATTTGCCTTATGTTATATTAATTGGCTGATCTCAGTTTTAATGATACCAGATACTATTGAAATCCAGATAGTAGCTCAACATTTCTTGAGTTTTATCTTGCCAGGGAAATTCATTCGAAACTTTAGATATCCCATTACTCCATAAACTAAATTAGGATATATATTTAGTGGTTGCCATCCTATTACCGTTAAAGGCAATACAACCGTAGCATTCTTTCTTGCTCGCAGTAACGATAAAAATCCCTCAACTGTATTTGAGCATTTCTGGAAAATAGAAGAGATTACAACTGATATTTCATCAGTTAATTCAGTTAATAAAGGTTCTAAAGTGTAAAAAACATTTTCAATCAACAATCACGGCAGATTTGTTGTAATATTACCTTACGAATCTAATAGTATTCGATTAGGCGATCCCTATTTTAGCGCTAAGAATAGACGTTTATCCTTAAAAAAGAAATTAATTAACAATCCTAAGCTTAAAAGGAACTATTCCAATTTCATACAGGAATATTTGAATTTAGGTCATATTTGAATTTAGATCACTCAGTTCTGAAAATTCAGTAATTGACCGATCATATGTGTAACACCATCCAGTATTTAAACCATCTAGTCTGACGATTAAATTACGAGTTGTGTTCGATAGTAGATCAGTACAAACCACCAACGGTTTAATCCCTTAATGATACTTTGTTAGTTGGACCTGTGATTCATCTAGTTTTATTTTCTGTTACTTGGATTTAGGGCTCATAATTACATCATTATTTGAGATATAACAAAAATGTATCGTCAGGTTTAAGTTAAGCCTAGCGATTTGCATGTTCTTTTTTTTTTTTTTTTTTTTTTTTTAACCTCCGGAACCACAGTTAAATATATATCTTCAGAGTATGAGATGAATGAATTGTATTGTGTCTGAAAAATGCCATGCCTTACCGGGGGATTCGAACCCGGGACCTTCGGATGAAAGGCCGAGACGCTACCACTCCGCCACGGAGGCCGGCAGCGATTTGAACTTACCACCCATATTATGGCGTGAATCTCCAGATCAGGAAATAAAACATTACAAACAGTTACATACGAAACCGCTTGCGAATCGTATTTAGCCACCAAATACTTAATTTAAATAGCTAATGAAAATGAACATGATTTATCATTAGATAAGATTTTTACGTAGATGACATTATTACAAGTTCAGATAATCTAAACGAAGCTATTCAATTAAAAATTGATATTTCTACGTTACTACAATGTTATTGTTTTATATTACTCAAATGGTTTCCAAATAATAACTTTATTTCCTCCCAAGATCATGATTATTCCATTCCTACAAAAGAACAACAGAGTATACGTACTATGGGAATTGAATAGAATAATTCCACAGATACATTACATTTTCAAACCACTCATTCTAATAGCTGTATTTATTACAAAAAAAAATATTTTTTGCTATTATAGCAAGCATATTATATCCTTTAGGTCTTACTGATGCTATTCTGTTTTCTTATAAATATTTTATACAAGTACTATGACAATTTAAAATAGGTTGGGACGACACATTACCCAATACAATACTTATGCAATGGCTCAAGTTATACTATCAGTTACACTTCATTGAGTCAATTACGATAAATTGATCTATAACACCTAATATTAATAATGAAATGAAATTATAGATTTTCTGATGCTTCCATAAAGGGTTATGGTTGCTGCATTTATATACGAACAATATTCGCCAATCATCGAAATCACATCTAATTTATTGTGTTCTATATCCAAGCTTGCCCTCTTAAAACAAATAACACTATCCAGGCTTGAGTTATGTGGCTGTTTATTAATCACCCATTTGTTAGTAAAACAACCAATTCATTAAATAAAAGGTACAATTTAACGAAATACATCTGTATACTGATTCATCAATTGTACTGTATTGGATACATAGACAACCATTCGCCTGGAAGATATTTATTAGCAACAGAATTTCTGAAATATAACAAAGTAGACAGGTCCTATTTGTCACTACATCTGATCTTTGGATAATCCAGCTGACATATTGTTCAGAAGTTTTTCTTCAAATAGATTAATTACTGTGTCACTTTGGTGACGTAGTTTATCCAACTTATCAACTAATTATCCAACTAATAGGGATTTATGTAACATTATTAGGAATTATCCAACTAATTAGTTCGGTCCAACTTCCTGGACTGCCGTTAGGTATTTCTTCAGATGATGAGATGAATGACTTGTAGCATCGTGTAAATGCTATGCCTGACCTGGATTCGAACCCGCGACCTCCAGATGATTATAATTTACATTCATTACTTTCTATCGTTCATTATATTTTAATAACATGTACAGTACACATGTATTTTTTCATAGTTCCTTTATGTACAACAATGTGATGTAGAATATATTTAACATCAAACATATTATTCATGAGGTTTTTTTTATGAAGTAAAAAATGAATCAGTGATACTAGAGTTAGCAAAACATTTCAATAAATGGACAAAAACATTTTGTGTAACAGTTTACCTTCTGTATTCTATAAATTTCTCCATCGGTTACTACTTTCTATAGCAACATATAAAGAAACTGAACAATAGTGTACGTTAACCACTAGTTTATAGGGAATAAAATATGAGAAGAAAAACTGGGTGAGAAATATATATTCTCATAAAATTCTTTCCCTATTTTTCCTTCTTTTCGCTTATACATTTTAGCTCTGTTAAATTCAAGAATTTTAGAGGAAAGTTTAGAAGAATTATTAGGTCAGTTGCTATGAGGAAACTTTAGCAGAGTAATAAAATAATTTATGCAATAATTTAATCCTAAAAAGTAATAAAAAGAATAAATAAAGGTATTCATTAATAAGTAATAAATGAATAAGCGAATTCGTCTCATTTAGTCCTTAAATTTATTGTATGCACGATGTATAGGGGTACATGATTTGATACTTAATTCATATAATGACACAAGACATGAACTAATTCTTCATTCTTCAAAACAGGATGTATTTTAGTAGCTTTACCCGGATGCCCTCGCATACATAGGGTTCCGTAAAGTAACGAAATAATCTAGTTATATTACCAGTATTTCTGGTAAGAAACAATGATAGAAATACAGTAACTTGTCCTTTGGAATTACTTCACATTTGTTATTGAATATACATAGTCTCATACTCTCACTCTGTATATAACATACACTCAGTTTTCATCAAAGTGTGAACCACGACTCTCCCCTACAAAATTAACTAGCTCATAATATTTTGTCTGCGTGATCACAGCCTTTTTACTCTTAAATTCTCCTTTAAAAGAGAGGAGACTTGTCAAAAGTCTTCACTAGTAACCAATAACCAGTTAGTCAGTTAGGGTGAGGAGGCGTGGATTATAATAAGCGTCAACACATTTCACTATCCGCACTGCCACCATTTCTATTGTATTAGCGCATAAACAGTGGTGGGAAGATGCCAAACGTTAGTTTGACCTTCTACAAGACAGGTTAATTAATGGCCTATTACGGTAAACACATTCATTAGGTTTACCAGAGAATATGATGATAGCATGACTTACAAACTACTTACTACTATAGCATAACTACACTACTTCCCATACAATCTTCAATTATCCCTGGTATAATTAATTTTAAGTTCTGTAGCAGTCGCATTTAATATTATAAGATATCCTTCTTTACAATAATGTTTGACTAATTTAAATTTTGTCATAAAAAAAACTCAATTTTTAAAAGGTTTTTCAATAAGATATTATTAAATTGTTATACTTAAACCTGGTATTTTATTTTACATTTGATTTTGGATTTTTGTAATTGGATACAAGTCTACATTAATAATCACTCTTATTTAGCCAATAGATTTCTTTTTCTTTTTTTTTCAGTAAAATTATTTTTTTTCACAATTATTCCAGTTAACCAGAACCGTAAGTAAATTTTATTAAAAAAATAAATTACATGCAAAAATAGGTTTCCATTGAAATCTCACAAAGAATTATATATACACTAAAAACTAAAAAAAATATTCTTTATCACTTACGCAAAAAACAATTCCAATCACAGCAAAAAGACCAATCCAAAGAACAGGAAATAATAATAATAATAATAAAAACATATATATATATATATATATATATATATAAAATACCAGCAATAGTAGATATCGAAACGAAACATTTTGACGATGCAGCGTACTAAGATGATTCATCCAAATCTTGAAGAACCTCACAGATCCAATAAACATGTTGGACATTAAAGCGGCTGCGTGTAGTCCGCTCTACGGACGTAGAGGCAGTCGCCTCTACGTCCTCGCTTCTATCCAGACGGTTAATCGCCAACCAATTTACATATATGTTCTGTCTCATTTTGTATTTAGTAGTAAATCCGCGTACCCCTCTCAAACGCTTGGCACTATCAGATAATCATGTATCTCGGTATTTTTTACAAAACATTGCAAAATATGGCATTTAATAGATAAATGAAAAAAAAAGAAGTTTTTTTAAAATTATTTTTAATTAAACTCAATTTAATAACTCTCTTTTTCTGTTTAGCCTCCGGAATTACCGTAAGGTATTACTTCAGAGGGTGAATGAGGTTGATGTGTATGAATGTGAATGAAGTGTAGTCTTGTACAATCTCAGGTCAACCACTCCTGAGAAGTGTAGCTAATTTAAACCCAACCAACAAAGAACACCGGTATCCACGATCTAGTATTCAAATCCGTATAAAAATAACTAACTTTCCTAGGATTTTAACCTTAGGACTCTCGACTTCGAAATCAGCTGATTTGCGATGTCGCGTTATTCACTAGAATAGCCCGGTGGGCAAATTAATATGTACACAAATAACAAAATATCTCTAAAAAATAGATAAAAATATATTGCAATTTAATATTGTTTAATAAATTTTCTTAAAGATTTTTCTGCAGACACGATGATGTTCCCTTTATGTCTTAAGTGGTTTTTCTCTTTATGTTTTTTAAATTATAGATAGGTTTTGTAAATTATGGAAAATTAGTTGCAACGTTTATTAATATTTACAGACTAATAACAATATTTGAAATGATTAATTGGGTAATGGGTAAAGCCTATTGAAATATCAATTGAGACTTACGTTATCTTACTGGATTACGGATAGATATATATACATATATAAATAAAAGTTTTTTTAAACATAATTTTATTGTTTTATTATTAAAAAAAAACACATCATTATATTTTTTAAATATTAATTTATTTTAATATCATTTCACTTTTTTCGTGTCATATTTTTTGTTAATTAAAAAAAAAAATCTAAATGTAACTCTTACTGGCATAGAAAATAAAATGGGTGTTTTTTTGTGAGTCTGTCTGTTCCAGTTCAACTATAATGATTATTACAATTCACAATTTCATATTATTTTTACGTTAATGAACTTGTTATATGCATAATGATAAATTGCGATTTTGTACCCAACTGACATGAAAACGATGTACAAGAAAATATTGACCACAAATTGACAGCATAAAAAATTTATATTACATATTTAAATAATAATCAATACAAATTTTTATTTCAAATAATTACGCTATTTTTTTTTTAATCAATCATTAAATTTTCATATCATATACAGACTGTATATACAGTATATATACAAATATAGGTACATGACATGCATACAATATATGTAAATAATGTAATAAAGATAAACATGTACATTCAATAATGAAACCAAAAAAACAATGATAAAGTCCAGAACATAAAATAAAGAAAACATTAAGAAATATTCCTTATCAGTTACACAAAAAATTATTCCAATCACAAAAAAGCACATCAAACGAAGAAACGATAAAATAAAAAATATATATATTACCAACAAAAGTAAATATCGAAACGAAACATTTTTGACGATTCAACGCCTTAAAGTGATTTACCCCAAATGTCAAAGAATATCACAGATCCAATATGTGCAGATATATGTAACAAATATGTGATTTAAATTTTTTAAAAAATGGGGTGGATATGTGAATGGATGGTTATAAAGAAGTAGAAAAGAAATATTTCGTGTTGTCTCTGTCTTACGTGTTGTTTTTCTTTTTGTGTTTTGATTTTAATTGTTGCAGGTCCTGAGTTGAGAAGGCCGGAAGAGATCTTCCGTGTGTAATCGGAACATCCCGCCCGAGACTGAGTTATACTTAATTGTGGGACCGGTCTCGGGACGGGAAAGTTCTTCGGAATGGGAGGTTTAGTCGGTATGGGGCAGGTTATGTTATGCATAACAATATCTTGGCAGAACCAGTTAGCCTGGTGCTAGCCTGGGTCAATTAGCGGTCTGAGTCCGAGCCCGACATATTGTGCGTAAATGGCATTCCTTTATCTCCGGACAAAAAAAAAATAAAAATAAAAATAGATATAACAATATGTGCACCTACATATACAAAGGGATCCAAAAAAATGTATTCGCTATTTGCTAGTCCATATCTGGTGGCAAATTTGACTTAATGTGAGGATTTTTGGCACTGAGAGTGATTATGGTATCTGTGTGAAATGACCACCAGCAGCTTCTGCACAACGCCCAGGGTGCCGAAATGCACATCGATTACGGCTGTTATTGTATCTAGCGTAAAAGCAGTAAATGACTACGATTTTTTTCACGTAGCTCGTCGATTGTTGTTGGTTTTTGTCAATAACCTCATTCTTTGTAATTTTTTACAGTCCTCCAGAAGGTAGAAGTCCAGAGGTATCAAATAAGGAGACTAAGATGTGTATGAAACAGCACTTCTTCGATCCACCCACCGTCCAAGTAATTTTATCAAAGTGCAACATGACATCTTGATTCCAGTAAGGCAGAGCTCCGCCTTGTTGCACTGATAAAGTTCATCAACATACAAGTTTTGGATGGCAGGCAAAATTCTGGTCTAAAGCGTAACAAGATACACCAATTACGGTACCCGATTAGGAAGGGACCAAACAAACCACGCACTGATAGATCACATCACACAGCAAACCCGGTAGATTCACTCCTCTATCCACATGAGCGTGTGGATTTTCAGGAGCGCAGTAGACACAATTGTGGCGGTTCACAGTACCGTTAAATCTGAATTGCGCCTGGTCTGTCCACACAAACTTCCCTGCAAATTCCTCATCCTCGCAAAACATGTGGTGAAGCCATTTACACTATTCCATTCTTCGATCTGGGTCGCCCTCATTCATCGCGTACAGCTTTCTTGGAATGTACACGTTCTACTTTGCACTCTTAAGAACGTGTTTTACACTTGACCGGCTCACCCCACTACGCGCGCTCCCTGGTTTACCCCAATTTTTGTGGGATCGGGTGATATGTTGCAACGCCGCAGCACTAGGGTCCAGACTTGTATCGTTCATGGTCGGCCGTATCTTTCCTTGTGTACATTTTTAACAGTTCTGTCGGGTTCAAATTTATTGCGAATCCGGGCAATTGTTCGACGTGTTGGTGGCGGTGATCCAAATTCTCTCTGCCACTGCCGTTATATCTCACAATGTTCTCGTAGTACCACTTCAGTACAGCCTTGCGTAACTGTAACTGTAACTGTACTGTAACTGTAAGTTTAACAGTAAGATAAGCGAACTCTAGTCATTGTTTCGGCTGTCTTCTGCTGTACTGACTAATATGACTGGATAGAAACACCACCAACCACCTGCGCATGCGCAGGATAAATTGTCTACCACGCCTGCTCCGCTTACCACGACAAATTTAATCCCTTACACTACATTACACATTAGATTAGTGAGTGTAGTAGGTGTTTACGTTTAGGTATTATTTAATTATAGTGAGTTCATTTTTTAGAACCCCTTATATATATATATATATATATATATATATATGTGTGTGTGTGTGTGTGTGTGTGCGCGCGCGCGTGCACTTGTGTTTGTGCATGTGTGCAGAATAAACATGAACTTTTTTTTATTTTCCAATGCTTGTATATGTACTGAAAATTAATAGGTTTTTTACAAAAACTTTTTAATTATTAAATACATACTCTCGAGTATACCTATATGTTCGTGTCCACTTAGTTAAAAAAAAAAAAAATATTACACGGATTTACCATCAATAAAATAAGTATAACATCTATTAGTCTCATATCCCCCTACTTTAACCTGTCTCAGTTTGGTATCTGTATTTAGTTCACCCTTCATTAAAAAAAAAGTTTTTTTCACTCCACAATTAGAAACTTGATAAACTCCCTTACCTAATCATTAATCATTGTCCATTGAAAAAAAAAGATAAATAGAAACACGTATAATATGTATATAAAAGCACTTTATACTGTATATATATATATATATCTCGATTGTCTTTTTGTTTCTATTGCTATTTTTACGCTATTATATATTTTTAGCCACTAGAAACAATTATGTTATCAGTTAATTATAAAATAAATTAAATTAAAATAAAATAAATTTATTAAAATTTTTACATTAGTATGTGTAAAACACACACGCGCGCGCGCGCGCGAGGGGACAAAAATTAAACTAGCTTTGATTTTTGTCATAAGTGAAAATCATAAAAGAAAACTCGCAGCAGTAAGTACTTCCAAAGCAGGAAAGTAAAACGGCGTGCATGGTTTCGTAGCCTTGCATAAATAGCAGCAATTTTCCAGATTTCTACGGATCCTTTTTAGCGTTAAAATAAGGATTTAAGGATATTTGCTTTCCCCGACTCAAATAATTCTAGTAACTCTGTAGTTCTGTAAGAGCCTCAGATATATCATATCATATTTTTTTTTGGGGAGTTTGCTCGTAAAAATCTGAAAATCTTTCGGTATATTATTACATTAAAGAATCCAAGACACCAATATATTCGTAGAATATTTTATTTTCACATTTCTGGTCCTTCAACATTTTTGCTAGCTCCAGAAAGCATTCTACAAATATAACCGAGCGAGAAACGAATGTTTTGAAAAATGTTAATTTTTCTCGAAACATTTGGCTCTTTTTCCACACTTCTTATAAATGCTCCGTTTTACCTTGCAGGCAAATATTAAATTTTTTTTTGTCACGGTATAAATTAAAGATGTAATGTTTATACAAAATAATCATTTAATAGATCGCATAGTTTTCCTTGTTCTTGATAAAGTTAAAATTTATCATCATAGACTTAAAATGTTAAAGTTTCAAAGTTAAAATTTAAAAATTTTATCAAAACC
The DNA here is from genome assembly GCA_010016005.3 of Zanna intricata. Classification (NCBI taxonomy): domain Eukaryota; kingdom Metazoa; phylum Arthropoda; class Insecta; order Hemiptera; family Fulgoridae; genus Zanna; species Zanna intricata. The sequence continues at coordinate 12,876 of JAAAKQ030090242.1, forward strand.
TTTCCTGTTGGTAGTCAGCGAACCTTGCGGTAGTCCGGTAGATCAACACTGATCTAGATCAGGGTTTTAGCAAGAAGTGTTTTATCACTTGTCGGGCAAGATGTCCTCCTTTCAGCCATCCTCGAAAAACCTCCGGCTTCATCAGGGATCCTCAGCCCGACACAAAAATGCCAGGCCGGTCGCAGTGCTTCGGCGCATATAGCCGTCCTTGCGGTCTGAAAAAGCTATCACCCATGAATCAGTGCAGTCCCCATTTACATTATTTTCTTTGATACTAGAAAGATAAAATAAAATACTGGCCGCCCTACCCTGCGTGGAGTCCCCTAGAGCCTAAACAAGGAAGCACGACTCCAAGAGGCTCAACTCCTCTAATTCCAAGGCTGTCCGCAGTCCTACCCTACATCGTACTAGTCCTCATCACCGCTCCAACATACTTCTCCAATAACACATAACATAACACCTATCCCCCTTCTGTCCTCTACCAGTGCCTCCAACTCTTAACTGAAGCCCAAGACGACCGCAGGTTTACCTGGCCGAAGTTAATTCTCAGGCGTTCCAATAACAAAGCTCTAGCCCTCACATACGCCGGACATGAATCGTCTTGCAAAATGCAATAAACGATATAACTTTTTCAAGTGTAAGCTTTTCCTTTTGTAATAAAGTAATGAATCCTTTTTTTTTACCTCTCATAGAAGGTGCGCCATCGATGCAGACACTAATTAAATTACTGACATTTAATTGTAATCGATGACATACTTCTCGGAAGTTTTCGAAAACGTCAACTCCGCGAGTCCTTCCAGTCAAGTCTACCCAGCGCAAGAAGTTGTTCGTAGCACTGAAAATCTTTAGTAACAGCACATATAAATCTTGCACCAAGTGAGTTTTATCAGTGCTTTCATCTAAAGCGATTGAAGAATAGATATTTTCATTTTGTTTAATTGTATGCAGTTTCTCTGTTACATTTTGAGGATCTGTTATAATTATTCTTGAAAGAGGCAATTGTTTGTATTAATCAACTTTTTCTGGATCTAACATATCCACTGCTTCAAAAATACTTTTTTTAATAATTTCTACGTCATTAAATGGTTTGCTTCGTTTTCTAAGTAGTGTGTGCTATTTTTTAACTAACATAAACTGCAGTTGTATTTTTCTTTACAAAAGCACTAAAAGACGTCTGTTGACAATGTTTTTCATTTAAAAATTTTTGAGGTTCAGCTTGTCGAGATTCACCTTCTGAATTGAATTGGCAGGTTTTATGATGCCCGAACAAGAAACTCACGGAGGCCACACGTTTCCTAAAATAGGGAGGGGTCCTAAAATTTTAGAGTATAATTGTAATTATGATTTATTACAATTATTACAGGAACCAAACTGAAACAGTAATAATTGAAGAACATACAAAAGAAGGTGTAATAAAAAGGGAGTCCGACAAGGATGTTCCCTATCCCCGTTACTTTTTAATCTTTACATAGAACTAGCAGTTTATGAAGTTAAAGAACAATTTAGCACCGGAATAACGGTGCAAGGTGAAAAGATAAAGATGCTACGATTTGCTGACGATGTAGTAATTTTAGTAGAAAGTAAAAAAGGTTTAGAAGAAACTTTGAATGGCATGGATTAAGTCCTACGTAAGAACTACCGCATGAAAATAAACAACAACAAAACGAAAGTATTGAAAGGTAGTAGAAATATTGTAGATGGACCACTAAATATAAAAATATGAAGGGAAAAGATTTTTTCTTTTTTACCTCTGGAATCGCCGTTAAGGCATATCATCAGGGGATGAGATGAATAAATTGTAGCGTGTGTGAAAAATGCCATGCCTGACCGGAATTCGAACCCGGGACCTCCGGGATG
>JAAAKQ030090253.1:0-14732 GCA_010016005.3 Zanna intricata
GTCGAGAGAGCGGACAGAAGAACTTCAGTCTTCTTCTTTCGTCCTAGAACACGATACACAACACCCCAGGGATCCCTGTTACCCTGTTCCTTAACAAAACTGCGCCAGAAATCCCTACGCGACGTCCGAACTAACCGAAAATACCTGGCGCGTTCCCTCCGGTATTCAATCATCAGGATCACGCTCGCTTGTGTAACTAGAGAGAGTAGTTGGCTGATGCAAGTAAATTCGTGTATCTTAAAATATTTATTTATATTTTCTTCAGACGTACTGGGTATCATTCTAGTTTTGTTCGTTACGTGACCCGGTTTTTCTAATTTTGAAAGAGGTTTTATCTGTAATTTTAATATATACCAGTTAGTTGGCGTTATAGAACTGTTTTGCCATTGGATGTAAGATTATGATTTCTGAAACCACAAAACTCTCTTTACTTTAAGTCGTCAGCGCTTAAAAAACGTTTACTCTAATGCTGTGTCTTCTCTACATCGAGTAAGCCAGCCGACGAGGCTTCAAAATCCTAACAAAGATATAAAAAAAAAAAAGAAATGCTTGCTTGGTTTGCTTCCCAAGAAGGAATCCTCTTCGTTATCAGTTTGGAAAACCGGTTGAACTACTTGGCGGCGTTTATAAGTTGAATGTTTAAAGTCCAAGGTTTAAACTCCAGGTTTAAAGTCGTATTGTCAGATTGTTAAGCGAAAGAGAGCAGTTTTTTCTTCTGCTGAATGATGCGGCATTCTATTGTTTTGCCTGTTCCAAACTGAATTTAAGTAGATAGAGCCTTTTTTTTTTGACTGATTTCTTCTCTAGTTTTCGCCGGGAAATAAGTCCCCTTACATTTTCTTTATTGTCAATTTTTATGAAAAATTTGTTTTTGTATAAACATACTCGTACTAGCAAGTCAAACAAGTTCAGTTATTTGCTGAAAAACAACCGAAAGCACAAAAGTTGATTTGCACTTTTGTTTGATTCTGGATTTAAAGTTATTAGGGTTTTTTTAATTTATAATTTTCTCCTTAGAAAATATATATATAAATAAATATATACATTTTGAAGATTGAAATAAAATAGATAATGCTTCTTTAACACTCCATCTTGTTTTTGATTATTTAAAAAAAATAATTACGTTTTATTTAGTAAATAACAGTTTCGTTTAGAATTAAACTGCAGTAGTATTATACGTGTCTTAATTGAGCGATATGTTTATTATTCGTTAGATTACGGTAGGGTTTGTACATCCTTTTGGTTGTAATTATTGATGAAATAAAATATTTGTGGATTATTCTGAGGTTAAGATCTTACATTATTTTAACATTAATGACCAGTCTAACATTAAAAAAAGAAATAAGATGTACTTTCTTCAATATTTGTACTCTATGTTAGTTTCTGTGAAGTTAAAGTAGGCAGCAAGTGAAATATTAAAAGAGAAGGAAGGTGAAGGAAATGAGGTAGAAATATTTTCCGCTTAGTTAGCGAGGTCGGGTGAGAATGTTGTCCTGTCAGTTGGTGTGGATAACTCACACGCATGCACGTCGCTACATGGGCCTGCACGCACGTGTTTTATTGATTGTCTACTGGAAGCTTCATATTCAGGTTGCAATATCTTAACCCCAAAATGAAGAATATCTATTTTCTTATATAATGATTGCTACCAACTTACAATGATGAGTAATTTATTTAGTGTAAAACCACCTGCTAGTGTGCGAGCATTTTACTTCTAAAGAAATCGAAGTGTTATTAACACTGAATTTGTTGCACGTTTTATAAAAATTCATTAATTTTTCAGATTTTTCTTGCGTTCATGATCATAATTCTGTATAAAAACTAAAATGAATTAAAACCATTTACATTTACTAAAACAAATTTACCATTAAATTTATCATTTAATGGTAAATTTGGTCCAAATTAAATAATTTTTTATAGGTATTTTGGATTGCCACAACATTTAAATCGTAACTTGTGCTTGCATGGTAAGATTGCAATCTTACCAGATTGAACTATGTAATCATTTGAACTGAATTTTACAACCAGTTGTTGAACTATGTTAAGAACTGTGTTCAACTTAAAACCTTTGTTGATTATTGCAGTTGGCAGTCGGGCGCAGAGTTTCATCGTCCTGTGATCATTTACTTTTAGGTTGGAATCTTTGCCTTTTTACCATTGTATTCTATAAAGGATAAAATTAAAACTTGCGGTTTGATTATTTACTTTATCTTCATAGGTCCCCCCATTTTAAAGGATTTGAAGTTAATGTAAACAAGATGTACATTGGGTTTGAATTTAGCTAGTATTGGTATAAGATACTGTAATAATAGTATTAGCCTAAAATGTGTCAGACCTGTTTATGCGCACTTTTACGGGCTACTACAGGAATGGACAGTATGGGATTTTTTTTTTAATGACTAGCTCATTAGAATAATACTGTAATCGTATACTATGAGTTTCTAATAGTTCTAGTAGTTTGCATCAACCCCAGGTGTTAACTTGAGGTTTTTCTCCTCGTTCTAATCATGACTGTTGTTATGATCACCGAACTGTTCATTCACCGACATTTCCGACTGCAATCAAACACGCACATGGCTTAACCGCTTGAAAGTATTCGTGAATTAACCCTACTCGCATCCAGTGGTGCTTACAGAACAATGAAGTTTAGTTGGATCGATTCTACCACGGCTGCAATCAACACAAGAGAGAAGGCAATGTAGTTTCGATAGTATTTCTTGGTTTGAATGTAAATTTAGCAAAGCTCGCCTTTGGTTTGTTGAAAGCACATCCTTTTTGGTTAATCTAAGCGGTATTAAACTAATATCCGCGATTCTAAATTCATTCAGTCTGCTTAGACTTATCGCTATGCGGCTGTAGGATAACACTGCCTCTACCCAACAGGTTTGAACAGTTGATCGTATAGTTCAGTTAGCAGAACCAGTGCCCTCCGAATTTAGTCCTCTTCTAGAGCCAGGATTCGGATCGTTTGTCACTTTACCTGAACAAATTATTTGTTGGATTTAAGCGTTTGTTCCTGTGGTTAATTTTATTTTTCTGGACCATAGTTTTGTTAATTTTATATTCCGAGTTACTTATCCGTCGTTTTATTCCACAGAAAAACGTGACCATATTTTTTTTGTTCGTGTTTTAACGACTTAAAAAATCAGTTCGCAAATAAGGATTGTTTTGTTAAGAAAATTGAACGTTTTCGGTTAGAGAATATAGAGTAATACATTTAATTCAGATTATGAATTTATTAGATGAAAGTAATACTGAATATAGTAGTTGTCGTCAGTGTGTATTACTGTTAGCAGCTAAAATAAATACATATGTTGGATTGTTGAATAGTAGGAGTAATGAATAAGGGTTATTAATATTTTGTAAATGATGATTATTCTTCATTTTTTGAGAAGTTTAGGTTTAGTTAGGCTGGTTAATCGTGACTGGGAATATATTCCGTTTCCAGGAGGCTGGAGAGGTTTATTTTCCGCATTTAAGCATGACTTTTCTGTTAAATATATTTATACATCGCTGTTAAATAGTGGTTTTTTTTTAGATAATTGTTGAAAAGTGAGTTCTGATAATTTTCTATAAATTGAGAAGTAAGGAAATGAACCGATTTTCCTTTCGTTAAGTATGTATAACTGGAGACATGAAATCTTGAAATGATCTGATAATTTGTTAGGTAAAAATGATTTATCAATTTCAGCAAATTTTTTTCCCAGAATTAGTTAACCGGAAAACTCAGATTTTGGCCGTATGCTCTCCCGGGTGATTAAAAAAAAAGCATTTGACAAATTAAAAACATAAAAATTTATTTTGATTACTTAGATTCGGTTGAGGTCTTATTTCATAGCAAAACATTTCAAATTTTGGCTTTTGTAGTTCATTAGTACCAAATTTGGTTACCAGCGCTGTCACCAGTATTGTTAAAAACAGATACATTTACTGGTGTGGATCGTGCTAGCTGTGTATTTTGGTTTCACAATTTGCTGTCAACAACTGCAGTCAAAGGTGTAGGTTTCGTAGAGTAAAGAATTTGGCCATCAGCGCTGTCACCAGTGTTGTTAAAAATGGATTCATTTACTGGTGCGGAATGTGCTCGCTTTGTGTTTTGGTTTCACGACTTGCAGTCAAAATCTGCATTTGAACGTAATTTTCGTAGCGTACGGTAGTAGCTTCCTAATAGGCATACAATTTACTCTTTTTCACCAAACTTTCATTAAGACAGGTTGTTCTGTTAGACGTACCAAATCCACCAGGACGTCCATGCATCCTTGAAGCTGCTATGAACAACTCGGAGAAAGCTTTGCACGTAGTCCAAAGAAACCAATCCGATGTGCGTCACGTGTGACATTCCATAAATGACAGTGGCGCGTATTAGCTATGGCTTCAGGTGCTTTTGCATTTGAAGACATACAAACTAATGGTTCAACACATTATAGATGAATACAAAGTTGCTGCTCGGCTGCAGTTTTGGGTGGAAATGATGGTTAGAATTTAGATAACGCCGGCCTCCGTGGCGGAGTGGTAGCATCTCGGCCTTTCATACCAGAGGTCCTGGGTTCGAATCCCGGTCAGGCATGGCATTTTCTTCCACGCTACACATCATTCATCTCCATCCTCTGATGTAATATTTATTTGTGGTTCCGGAGGTAAAAAAAAACAATTTTAGATGGTATAATTTTTAATGAAGATTCAAAATTTCAAATCAATGGCATGGGGAATACCATAACTGTAGAATATGTGTTTGCGAAAACCCTCATGAAACTTTTCAACACATTCGTGGTAGCCCTAACGTCAATGACTTTTGTGCCGTAAGCAAAGACTACGGCCCGTTCTTCGGGAAGCAACTGTAAATGGTATCGTTTATCTGTACATGCTTCAAAATCTTGTAATTCCTCAGTTAGGCGATGATGACAAAGATAAGATGTACCTCAGATAAGACGAGTCATTACCTCACTACCATCTAAAAGTCAGCAATCTTTTTAATATTTGATTCCCAGATCGGTGGATTGATCATGAAGGTCCAAATGCATCGCCACCTCGCTGTCTGGATTTATTTGACCCCACTAGATTTTTTTCTCGAGGTTTCATTAAAGATCGGGTTTATCACCTGTGCCTGTTGATCTTGTTGAGCTAAGACTTGGAATTAGCGCCGAGCTGCAGAGGAAACGCCCGACTTGCTGGCTACAGTGTGGAATGAAATCGATTACAGTGGGATCTATGTTTCATTACAAATGGAAACTATATCGAATCAAAATGAATGTTGGGTGACAAACGTATGTTTTCTTTTTTTTTACGAAATCAGACCTCAGCCGAATTTGAAGGTTATTTCAATAAATTTTTATCTGTAATTAATTTTTATAATTTTAATACATTTTTATTTGAAAAAAATTTTAAACTTGTTAAGTCCGTTTAGAATCACGTGTTATAATTTAACACTCAAATTTCTCTTTATATCGAAATCCATTTTGCGAAATATTTCGTTTAATATTGCGTAACCTAGCTTATCGTTCTGTAAATTAATTAGGTTAGCAATTTCATCTTTACTTTTCGCGTAATCGATCCATCAATTTCTTCTGAACTATATTCATTGTGCTGTATTGCGTCGATGATTCAGTTTTAATTTGTAAATCGTCTGTCCGAATTCTTTTGAGTCTTCCAGTTCCTTTCAGCAAGAAATTTTTACCTCATTCATTTTTTCGTGCGTGCGTGCACAAATAAAAAATGATTTCATTTTTTCTTGTATAATGATCAGACTAGACCATAATTAACATCTGGATTTGCTCTCTGTTTAGATTTACTTAGGATTTATTCAAGGTACTGTTAAAGATAGTAATTTATTTCTTTTGAATGTGTGCTTTATTTTGTTAATACTGCTTTGGATGCATATATGATAGTCTCGTTGGTTTAAATAATAAATCATCGGGAAGAAAAGTATGCAAAATTAATGTTGATGATTACGGCAAATACAGCTATGTTACATAAAACTACTGTTGTGCTTTAGTCCATCAAACATTTATGTAGAATTAAAGTTGTGATGGTTTGAAATTATGATTTACGGTGTATACTGTGTAGTTTTAAATTAGACCAGCAGGTTGATAACTGCTGCTTTTCTCAATGAGAAAAATAGAAAAATAAAAACTGAGTAGTACGTTGGTATTTATGGGTGTTTTTTTTTTAATAACAATTTAAACAATCTGAATATATAATAAACGGAGATTCGTAGTTTCCGCATATCTTGCAACTCAATTGTGATAAAAGCTACAATTCTGTCCTGTGAATAAATAAATTTTTTCTTTCTTTAGCTGGGCAGGATTGTTTGTTGTTCCGTGTTCTAGAAGTCAAATACTTATTAATCAATAAGTTTATTAATTAAGTTTCATTAAGATTATTCAAATCATTTAGGAGTTCAGACACTGAAACTAATAGAAATCAATTGGTACATAAGTATTCAGGTCGAGGTATAGCGTGAAAATTTTTTTTAATTTCGCTTACAGGTCTGTGGCGAGTTAAGGGATATACGCCTATTTTTATTTAGCATATGGAAGATGGTAATCTTTCTGAAATCTTGAAACAATATTGTGAAATAAATGAAAATATAAAAATGTCGCCGATGAATTCTAAGATTGTTTTCTTAAGAAAAACTGCATAAGTATGGAGGCAAAACGTCTACGATTAAATTAAACATGAGATAAGATCGTATTATGATAGAAGAAAGTACCGCACTTTCACGCTTGGTTATGTAAACAATAGTGGTAAAACTCTAGTAATAGTAGTGGAAACAGCTAACGCCTGTGAGGTGAGGTGAAGTTCAACTTCGAAGCGTCCGGTTCACGGCGGTAGCCACTACTGTTGACAACTGTTGAACAGTCGCATGGTTAAAAGATCTCCAGTATGAAAGGATAGCGTCTGCCACGATTATTTGTAGCTCATCAAATAACAATGTAAAGGAAAACGACTAAACATCTTGTCGTCCATTTTTCGTAAATGTTTTAGATTGAAAACAAAAATTCGCTTCAAATGCTCTAAGAAGTTATTTTATGAAAATATGTTTCCGTATTTCATTTTGAACCATCCTTATCAGAATTGATCTGAAAAATTGTTCTTTTTATTTTCGATAATGCTGGGAACATTCATGTAATATGACCATGGTTCCCACAAACAAGAATAGTCAAGAAATATAAACTTAGTCTGGAATTTTTAAGAAAAATCGGGAAAAGTTGCAAAAATTCAGAGAGTTGCATTTTCAGAGGTGGCTTTTCCATTAACAGACTTCTTCTTGTGGAGAATTTTCATGACGAGACAACAGTTTTTCAGCTCTACTTTTTATGCAATTGTAAATGCTGGGACAGTGAAAATGTTTTATTACATAAAAATCTCACTGTAATGAAAAGCTGTAGAAGAAAATCTTTTAGAAAGAAAAAACTTCTCAAGAAAAACAGAATAGAGCACTGAAAAGGAAAATGTAAGCAGAAATAAAAAAAAAACTATAAAAACTAGAAGAAGAATAGATAACCGCCAAAATTGAATTTTTAGAAAAGGGGGAACGATTAGAAAACTAAAGATATTTAAGAAAGTTGCAGTTTTCTGTAAAAAAGAAGGTATTCCGTTGTAGTTTTCTTATCTTATTACTTATAGCCACAGTTTTTTAGTTTTTCTTTTAAGTTGTGATCATATTCTTTGATAAATTAAAATATGAGATCATTTTTATGGAAACCAAATTATTAAATATTGTTTTCTGTTCACTTTGCAAAATAATGTCTGGTAGGTTTTGTGAAGATGCTAGTAAAAATGCCAATTATTAAAAAAAATTACTTTAGTTGTCTTTATTTTATAACTGTGTTACTTCTAGTTACCATGATGTTCATTTTTATGTAAGAAACCTAAATATTGTTTTATTGTTGATAATTTGCAGTGTAATTTATTGAAATAATTTTATAAAAGTAGCCTAATTTTAAAAATACATCGTACAAATTTTTTTAAAAAGTTTAAAGTTGAATGTAACAAATAATAAAAAAAAGACGTGAATTCAGCAGCAATGGGGATGGTGGTGGAGGCTGCAAAAAAATACCCCGTTGAAATGAGATCACAGCTAAAATTTTTGTGACGTTAGTTAAGGGTTTTTGTCCAAGACGTTAATTAGCGATTTTTTTATGTTCTTTGATCCGGAAAAAAACGATTAAAATAGGTCCCAGAATCTATGATAGTTTTTGAAATGACAGTTTTTCAGAAATATGGAATGAAATCCATTAAATTGGGATAAAAAGTCTTGTCTTTTAATATGTTTGATGTTCAATAACTTTTTAAATGGGTAATAACACCTAAAAATTTTAAATACATTTTGTGTAGAATTTAATTTTGAACAAAATTTTCTAAACAAAAAGTTAGAAAAATTCGAGTTTTATTTAGGATTAGTAAATTTTTGTACATTATATTAACAGTACAATTGGTCAGGAAAATTCTTATTTTATGTAAATGGAAAAGAAGTTCTTTTTTATTTTGTAAAAAATTTGTAAAAAGAGTAACTGTTAAAAATTGCTTTTCAATAAAATAGAAATTAGACAAAATAGTAAAATAAAAATTACTTAGAAGATTTGTTATATTATTGACAAAAATAGAATAAATTATTGTGAAAGATTATTTCAAAGTTGGCAATAAAATAACAGCTTTTCAGTAATGCGCAATACTGCATCAGTGTGTAATTCATTCTGTGAGGTACATTAAGTATATGGGTAATATGATTGGTTTATCATTGAAGTGATGCCGTACTTAACCAGGGGCATTAAAAATTTATCTACCAAGGGGTGTTGCGAGTTACGTATTGAGATGTGTTTGATACCTATATGTAGTCCATAGTATGTGCCTACTATGACCTAATTGTGATTGAATTTCTTTTACACCTGTTGATGCAGTAGTCCTCCGAAGTTAGTAACCCGTTTGTAACAATGGATTTGCAGAAACTGGAGCATTAGTCATAAAGTTTTTTTACCAAGGAAGGGAAGTGTCCGATGGACATCTGTAGAAGGATGATGACTGTTTGGTAATAATGCGCCTTCACAATATCTAGTGAAATTCTGGTCTAAACAATTAAAGTGGAGCAGGGAATCCATCAAATGATCCCGACAGCGGAAGCAACGCATCAGACATCTGCCAGAAAGTGAACAAGTTGGTTATGGAAGACAGGCGTGTTAGGGTTGCAATACTTGCTACAAAATGTGGGGTATCCGAAGGAACTATCATAACAATTCTTCATGACCATTTACATATGCAAAAGTCAGTTCCCAATCAGAAGCAATGTCTTGCGCAGTTGAGTGCGGAGCACTTGCAATTGTATGAAAGGAATATTACGGATTTTTTTTAAAGCAGACTGGTGAAATAAGGGTTCATTACTAACACCCAACAAATTCTAGACGCAGCTATCGGCTGGGAAGATCATGGCCACAATTCTTTGGGCTAGTGGAGGAATTTTCTTATAGAATACATTAAGCACAAGCAGATTATCACACTCAATATCTTAAGAAGCTAAAGGCAGCAATAAAGAACGGCGAGGGAAGCTAACCAAAGATGTCTTACTTTTGTATGACTATGCTCCAGTCCACACGTTGCTTGTATCGTGTGATGAGTGGACTTTGCATGTTTCTGACCTACAAGATCGTCTGATTTAACATCTTTAGACTTGTTTCTAAGAATGGATGAAAAATATTTTATACAAAACAAAAATACATTCTCGTTAGGAATTAATTGTCCGCATTATGTATGTAGCTGAGCAATTTAAGAAAACCCCTGAAGAACTAAAAGCATTACGGAAGCGTGCCAAAATATGTTATGAGAGTGCGGGCTCTTTTTTGAACATTTATTATCAACTGGTATGTATAAAAACGCACTTTGGTCTGGTCATTAATCTGTATTGGAATGGTGCATTGGTTTATCAAACATAAAAAATCTGGGTTTTCAACACCAATTTTTTGTTTTTCATCCCAGATTTTTCAAAGACTATTGGAGATACGGTTCTAGAACCGATTTTAGGTGAATAGGATCTAAAAACCCCTAGAGAACTTCGTGATAACGTGCGCGCTTTCGTGTGTAGTTGTTAAAACACAGTGTCCACGATGAAACATCTTCAACACTCCAGCTTGCCTTAGTTAAAACATTTTTTGAAGTATCGTTCATATTTTTCCATGTAAAATGGTGGAGATTTCTTATAATACCACATTTTATTTCTTTTTTTAACTAAATGATTATCATTTTATTAATATTCTTTTCTTTGCACTTACTTTTTTCTTTTTTTAAATTTATTTGACGTACATTACTTGCGCGTTAATCATATTAAATGATGTGGTTGATATTTATTTTACGCGAGCGCATGTTAACAATTTCACATTCTGTTTTGCTTTAGGCGCAGATCTCACTGCATTGATAAGTGGAAGTTGTATAATTAGTGTTTAATATACGTTAACTATAAATTAACGTGGTTGAATTACTCTTGTGATAGAAAACTGATGTGGGAAACATTGTGTAAGTAACTGACGCCGTACCTTTTATATTTGATCAACGAACTGTATTCAGATCGTTCTATTCTTATCGAATACAATGAAACTCTTAGTTATTTTTTATTAGAGAGGGAGCTGAAGGTAAGAATTATTGTGCGTTATCAGAATAGAGGATGTTACATTTTGGGTACTTCTATAAATTTGAAATTTAATAGAATTAACTCTAAAGTCATTTGTAATTTTAATTTTTTAATCATCTCAGTTTTTCTAAGTCTGTTTAATTACTTTAATTGCAGAGTGCCTGTATGAACATTGCTCATCAGACAACTGTTTGTTTCTGTTTAGAGAGTTATTATTAAAAATAGAATAATAATTCCACTAGACATGGATCTGAATCTTTGTAGCCAAAACAAGCATTGAACATAACTTTGTACATGTCGGCCGCTGGGCGTGACGCTAACTTTTTACGTCTAAGAATAAAAATTTTAAATCTTAGATAAATTTTGCAAATTAAGTTAAGTGTAGGGTATATTGTTAGTAAACTATCACTTTTACTTGCAAGTTTGCAATCGATTACTCTTCATGTGTTAGAACTCGTTTAGCCTTAAAGGTAAAGGTAATAATCCAAGTGTTATATATACTCCAGCCGTGGAGAAGCACGCGTGTGCGTGTATAAATTTAGTGTTGAAGACGACGTAAACGTTAGTTACAGTTGAAGTATACATGATTCATAATTTAATAAATGGAAAAAATACTTATGTGATAAATTAATAGATATAGTAACGTAGTGAGGTAGTAAAAACAGCAATTACTATGTTTCAGAGAAATCAAATTAGCCCAGAAGGTTAACTTAGAAAATTAAGCTTGAATTGTTTTCTGCATGATTGTTTTTTCTCAGTTGTTTAATAATTTTATTTCTCCCACTGTAATAAGTTTTAGCACAATAGGAAAACCTAGAATAGTTAAAAGCTGTGGACATTCATTATTCCGGGTTCGTTTTACGTTCTACATCGAAATCTTTTCAAATACACTACACTTGATGTAAGGTCGGATAGTGTGAAATTTGGATTAGTATTTAGAGTAGAAGTTCTCTGTGATGTAATGCCCAGGCAGAGAAAAACAGGTAGTCCTTTGGAGGTGATGGACCAGTAATCGGCGTAGAGTCATCTGAAGGATGGTTTTTACTGGTGTATTGACTGGTGTTTTTCGCTAAACCTAACAAGCGTACCCTTACTATATTCCCCCTTTCCTGTGGTCCGTCAAGTCACGTTTTGCGTAGTTTCGCGAGTTTTCTTGGTTAGTGTACGAGGTGTGGCCAGAAATAATGGGATTTTTGCTGTAACATTATTTTTTTCCTTAACAACTTTCACATGATCTTCAATATACTCTCCTCCATGATCCCTACATCGCTCCATTCGAATTTTCCATTATTCAAAACAATGTTTCAGGTCATTTTCTGAAATCATGTTTATTTTATCCGTAGTTTTTTCACAGCTTCGACTGTCTCAAACTTAGTTTCTTTCTATGCTTCCTTCAATTTCGGGAATATTAAAAAGTCACACGGGTCTAGGTCTGATGAGTAGGGTGGATGTTCCATCCCATGTTTAGCCAAAGACGACTTGACAGTCAGTGCAGTATGGGCTGGAGCGTTGTCCTGATGAAGATTCTATGATATATTCTTCCACAACTCGGGTCGCTTTTTTTTTACTCGCTCAAGGAGAGTAGTTAAAACCTCAAGATAATATTTCTTATTCACTGTTTGACCTTTAGAACGGATGAGAATGCCTATTTTTTCAATGTTTTCGAAGTAGAAGGATGTCCTGGACGTGGATCATTTTAGATTTTTTCTCCTCCTTCTTTAAACCGTTTATGCCACTCAAAAACCCGTGTGCGTGACATACACTCATCACCATACACTTGAAAGAGAGAATAGGTCTCTGTTGCGAACTTGTAGTTTCACTAAAAATTTCACGGTAACACATCAATCTACCACATCCGCCTACCATTTTTCCGAGTTGCACGTACACTATCCGACACAAGCGAAGGTCGTGACTCGACCTACCAGGCTGCGGTCGTCACACCGGATGAAATATAAAGGGGGGGGGTGTCGGTCGATTCGACAATGTGGCGTTTGACCTTGAGGCTTACGCTCTTTGTCTTAACAAAAAACAAGCCCCGTTATTTTCTAGCCACACCTCGTAAGTTTAGTTAAAAATTCAGCAGCTCGAATAAGTTGTTTTTCCTAAGCTGCTTTCTTACGTGGTTTTAATATTTAAGAAGTGCAAAATCTTAATCCAGATAAAACCTTTCTTTTTTTTTGTGCAAAGGTGAAGGAATACTACGTAATAAAGTGTGAGCTCGCTAATAGGTTCCGCAAGATGTTATTTTGTGCGTATGTAATTCAGCGCATTACCGACTAAACCTCCACCCCTGGATTTCTTCACCCTTTCTGGAACTTCTTTGGCATTCATTCAGAAGGGGGGGGGGAAGCGATGCCATCGTGCGCAAGGAACCGGAATGCCCGCTTCATTGCACCCAGACTATCCCCCTACATTTTCGGCGGATCTCTAGGTCCCAAGTCTAGGTTTCTTGCAAGTGCGTTAAGCATTTCCTTTCAATCTTCTCGAAAGCTTGGACATCAGAAAAAAACGTGCTGGGGTAACTTCTCTACTTAGCATTCCGGACAGATGTCAGTGTAGTCCAGGTTAAACCGGAACACATAAGTCGGTATAGCCCTCATGGTCCGCCAGGAACTTGTCAAACTGTATCCCAGCGAGCCGTGGAGCCTCTCGCACCACGCCCTTATATCTCGGAGACCCTTTGTGTCCACCGGGCCTTAGGGCATTGGTCCCACTTTCCTGCCAGATTGACATCAGCTCATCCTTGATTTCCGTTCTTCATCAGGCATGCAAGACGACGCTCCATAAAGTATTGCACCATCCTGGTTAGTTACTTCTCTCTTTATCTGTCTAGCCTCAGGAACTACCGTAAGGTATTACTTCAGAGGATGAATGAGGATGATGTGAATAAAGTGTAATCTTGTACAATCTCAGGTTGACCACTCCTGAGAACTGTGGTAAGTTGAAACCCAACTACCAAAGAACACCGATATCCACGAATCTAGTATTCAAATCAGTATTAAAGTAACTACCTTTACTAGGATTTGAATCTTAGAACTCTCGACTTCTGCTGATTTGCAATGCCGAGTTAACTGGTTAGATATGTAGCAACCCCAAAACTCCCTGTGCACGCATTATGTGGATGTGAGAAATGCAATTAATTGAATCGTTCAGGGATCTTTGCCAGCGCATCAATTATCGCCATTGGAAGTGTCAAGTCCTTGCCGATCTTAGGCACCAATCGTTTCTTCCACTTATCTGGAAATAGGTGTTGTAGACATTCAGTTGTTCTTGTAGACATTCTTTTTACTCACTTACCACTAGTTATTTCGAATAAAACGTTTGACCGGTTAGGCGATTACAGATTTAATTATTTTGACCTTCTGTATTCTCTTAATAACGTTCACTCTTTTCTCATAAGTATTTGTCACTTTCCAATATTCTGAAATTATTTTTTGTCGTAATACCGAGTTATTAAACTTAAAAAAATTTTCTTTTTTGTGGCTTGAAATGTGGATTAGAATGCTTCGATTTTGATATTAGTAGATATATAAGAATTAGAATTCTTTATCAATAAATCATTAACCTGTAAATAGCACTTTATTTTTTCTTGTCCGATCACTTTCTTTTCCCTCCCCCCCCTTTATTTCATTCTTATTACAAAGAATTTGCGTATATAATTACAATATTTATTGTAAATATAATATTAATTTATTGTATAAATTATATTTTTAATTAAATGTTAATTGCAGATTGTGTGGCTGATCGATTAACGGTCGTATATAAACGTGTTGAATAGTGCATGTTTTGTTCATTGCATTTGATATACGAGTATATCGTTGTGCTACGGTATACTTTCTCGCATTTATGTAATTGTTGTTTAGGGATTAATAATATTAGTTTTATTAAGTTGGCCTAAATCTAGTATTAAAGCATTAGGCATAACAGAGATCTACGGAACCATATTTAGTTTGTGTTATATATTGGTAATAAGGTAGGGGTAGGTTGCCGGCCTCCGTGGCCGAGTGGTAGCGTCTCGGCTTTTCATCCGGAGGTCTCGGGTTCGAATCCTGGTCAGGCATGGCATTTTTCATACACGCTACAATTCATACATTTCATCCCTCTGATGATATAC
>JAAAKQ030090264.1:0-14732 GCA_010016005.3 Zanna intricata
ATTACTTCAGAGGATGAATGAGGATGATATGTATGAATGTGAATGAAGTGTAGTGTTGTACAATCTCAGGTCGACCATTCCTGGGAAGTGTGGTTAATTGAAACCCAACTACCAGAGAAACTTATATCGAGGGTGAAAGTATTAAAATGAAATTACGACAACCGAACTGTCAGATCTTCACCGGATCGATTTATATGTTATTTATTAACACTAACAGTAATTTTATTAACCGGTAGATCTCATGCATACTTCAAATTTTAATTACCAAATAAATTAATGCGACACAAAAATATTTTCTGTTGAGTTGTTTTTTTATACTCTTGGAATGATATTCGGCCTTAAAATTTGACTTTTACAAATATACGGTTGTAAATTGTAGAGTTATTTAGAATAGAATGTAACATTTTTTTTACAGTAAAAAAGAATTGCAAGAAGTAAAGAAAAACCTTATTTTGTTTTTTGTTGACGGTTCTTTTCTTGATTTTGATGTTACGATGACAGGACGGTGCAGTTTTACCGTCAATTTTTCTGATGTCGATATCGTCAATCGTATTTTTTTAACGTAATTACTATCGTATGCGTTTATTTTAGGATATTTATGCTTCGTGTAAATTAATAGTTTAAGGTATACGAATAAAGGAAGGGGATGATACAGTATTTAAAGATGGCTTCAATAGAAGAATAAGGGGAGGTGGTTAAAAGAAATAAGTTAGGTAGCAAGAGAAGAGATGTTAATAGGAAAGCGGCAATCTCTTCTTTAATGTTTCAGATTTATGTGATTATTCTATTCAAGCGGTCGGTAGCTCTGCATTTATTGGAGATTGAGACAAAAGCTGGACAAAATTACAATTTTATCCCTTTTCAAATCGAACTTCTTGCGGTCTGCGCTTAACTCCGGCTCGGCTGCCGACTGCCGGGGACACCGGTCGGTCCGCCTCTATTGTCTTCGACCGTTCTTATTTCTGTTAGCCTGTAAGCTTACCTCTTCTTCTCCGTTATGTTTCGCGTTCGTTTTCTCTTATTAATGCTCTTGTCCCGTCTTGCGACATCCTTTGTTTTTGTTTTGTTTTTTAGTTATTTATTTTTAACCTAAAAATACGGCCGACTTATCTCCGCCAATCTTCGGACCGGTCACAATAACTATGTATTTACTGGCGCTTCGATTCATGTTACTTTTTAACATAAATGTCACCGAACTCGTTAAATGAAATTTGTTCCTTATTTATTATTCAGTATCCTTTTTTTTAGAGGACGTTAAGTATTTTTTAAATACAAACACTTCTTTCTTGAAGAAAAATTTTATTGTTCAGTTTTGTTGTAAATTAATTATTATTAATTATTTTAGGTTTGCTCGTTTATTCCGAGTTTAATCTTATTAATATCCTGTTCTTTGTAAAGCGTTTATTTTCTTTGACCTTAAATGATTTACATTAAGATTTTCTTATTTTTACTATCTCTTTATTTCTGTATTTGAAATCTCTAAATATAAAACGCGGTTTTATTTTTATATATTTCGTTTCTATAAACAGAAAGAGTCTTTTGCCTTTTTGGGAATTTTTATCGTAAATTTAGACGCCGCTGTACTTTTGTATATAAGTAATATCCGTGTTGTACTACACCATATCTTGTTGTTTTTTTTTTCTTTATTTAAAGAATTTCCCGTATTTTATTCTTAAAATATTATGTATCTAAATTTTAAAAATAAAAGAAATTTTTGGTGAAATAAATATACAAAATATTTATGAATTGGGTTTTTAATTTTGTATAAGGTGTATTGAAATTCTTAATATTTATGGATATTATAAACCTATTGGAGAAAACCGTAACATTACGCACTCCATTGAATATTGACATTTTCATAAGAAACCTATATATTGTAATGGGTACCATAATTCGACTTCCGGAAAATTTTGACATACCTTCGCGTTTCAGTTCCCCCAAACCCCAAAACCACCGTCAGTTCATAAGTTTATATATACATTTAAATACATATATTTCACTTTTTATGAACACAACTGCCGCAATTTTGCGCCAATCACTTTCAAATTGATAGATAAAATATAACGACCCAAAATCTCGGTCGAGTTCGTTATAAGCAAAATCGGACCATGCGGGTGGAAAAAACCCCATGTAGGTGGACCATGGGGCTTTTCCTAAAAAAACAAAATATCGCTATAATTTTCTTATTAAGTAAAATATCGAATTCGTTTAAAGGTCCATTGTTCTTTGGTTAAGGGCCTAAAACTTATCTAAGTAAAGTTTTTTGATATAACCGACTGTTGGCCAAAGGCGTGGAAAAAATGGGATTTCGAAGACAAAAAATCACACCTCCCTTAATAGGCACAGTATCGAATCGGTTTAAAGTAGTCGTAAAGTCCTCTAACTTTTGTCTGAAACAATTTTTATATGACCGACTCTTACGGCAAGGGATGACCAAATGAGGTGTGTCGTACGCTAAACATGTGAGACTTTTTCACATGAAATCATTGTATTGAATAAATTTGAAGTTTTTCTTAACTTTAAAAGGTGGAAGTCTTTTTTATTCCCTACTACTTAGCATGGGGGAAATCTACCTCCGCCTTCCGGCGTCCAGAAAGGAATTTTTTTAATAATAGTTATACAGTTGGGAAGTATATTAAATACCTCCCTTTCACGTATTTAATGTACTATGCGGCTTGACCTCAACGTCTTTACGCCAATTTTCTTCTCTTTAAATAACCGTGATGATTGTACGTCATACAGTTTCTATAAATAGTCCAACTGCAGTTTTCTTAACATTCTTTACCGGACCTCCGGCGGCTTTCGCTGTCACGAAAGGACTAGTCTTCGTAAAATCGCCTTCCTTTTTTTTGATAACAAAGTAGGATTGGGAATTTGTCCAGTTCTCTTCCGTCTTTTCAATCAATTCTTCTTTGTCGCTAAACTCGTCGCTCTTCCTCCTCTTCGCCAGCGAGCAAAGACTAGGCTCTCCATAACGAGGGGTTTTACGTGCTCTTTACCACGGAAGTTGTGAATTATCCTTAATCCTATTCTTCGCCAATCAATATATCTCAAGGTGCGGGCAGGAAGACGGTTGGGGATGCCCCGGATAATTAATCCTACCTGAGTTCCCCAAATCAACCGCTTCCCACAAATTTAATTTGGGCCGTGGGTCAGGTACTGCTTGATCCCCTATACCGACATCCTAGGGCTCGCACGTAGCAGTAAGGGCTCCGATACCCTTATTCATGGGACAATTATAGCCAAAGGCCGAAGTGACACACACTGGGCGGTGCAAGACTTCGGCAGAATATCTCACAGCAGCCCACCCTCAATCTGGCTGTCCACAACCGGAAAGAGGGATGAACATTCCCCCTTTCGCACTCCGCCCAGTGTCAGCAAAACAGATCACGGTCTTGCCTCCCGCCTCCACTGAAAAATCAGTGAAACCGAGAAGCACAATCGCAAGCAGCTCGGACAGCTCGGGACCGTCCCGTCAATCCCGTATTTCACAGGGAGCTCCTGCGAAGTACATAGTGTTTTATTTATCCGAGGCAGAAATATTATTTATAATTTTCTGTAATATTTTCAATCATTTTGAGTTTAGAATAATATTTGGAATGTAAATTATTTTATATTTTTATATTCTTAGATTTTATTTTTTATAGTCATTCTTTTATCGTGTTTGTTTACTCCCTCCGGTAATTTCGTAGTATTATATTATTATATACAAGTCGATAAATTTATTACGCGACATTCAATGCATCGAGATAAATTGTAGTAATGTATATTATTATAAATTTTACCTTCCATAAAATTCAGAAAATAAACTAAATTTTGTTAAAAAAAAATGATTAAATTATTAGTAGAAATGTGCAATAATTTTTCATAGTGAGCGCTATAAATGTAAGAGTTATTTTAAATTCATGAATGATTAGTATGCGTTATGTATGTTATCTTTGCATTCCGTACAAAACTAGAGAGCTTTTGCTTCTGTGGCTTCGTTCATTCAATTAATCTCCGTTATCAGAGATTTATGGTCAGTTTTATTGTATAGGATTTCGTATGAACGACTGACTGGTTTTAATGAAACTTGAGAAAATAAACTTCGTTTCTACTTTATATAGCGATTTAAATAATTGGAATCTTGAAATTTTTTATTTCTCCGCGTTAAGGATTTTTCAAAGGACCGCCGCCTCCTTTAAACAAAACATACTTTCAAAAAAATTATCCATTTTTGTGGTGACTCGTTATTGAATATAGGATCGATCAAAATTAAACTTAAATCTCATTATAAATGTTCTTACTTATATCTGGAGGTTTACTTACTTACTTTTTTGGAAGTTTAAACGAGAGTTACTTCCGCCATAATAAACGGACAGTTTTTTTTATGTGATGTACACGCTTTCCTTTAAAATAAATTTTAATACCTAGAAGACACTTAGTCGTTTATATTGGTTTCAATAAATTGGAAGGAAGATATTTAAACGGGTCGGATAAATTTATTTAAATCGGCTAGAGAACATTAATTACGTAGATACCAAGTATTGTGTTACGCTGCCCGAAAATACATGTGCCATGTTGTTCGGGTATGTGCGCACGGGCGAGTGCTGAATATGTCATCGCTTATCGCGTTCTGTTAATCATATTTATAGAATTCATTTGAAATTGTGCCATTAGGCTTTTTTTTTTTTTTAATTAATTTACTGTTTTTCTCTGTTTCAGGCTTATGAACTGTCGACATTGACGGGAACACAAGTGATGTTATTAGTCGCCTCTGAAACCGGTCACGTGTATACGTTTGCAACAAGAAAGTTGCAACCGATGATCACATCGGAAGCCGGTAAAGCTTTAATACAGACGTGCCTAAATTCACCCGATCCGTGTCCAGCAGGTTCGAGTGGCGATCAAAGGATGTCGGCGACCGGATTCGAAGAGACGGAATTGTCGTATAACATCGGCGACGAGGAACAAAAAGTAAGACAACTTGTGTACGGTGGTGTAGGGGTCGGTCAGACCCCGCCTCCCTCTCATCAATATCCTTCCCATCACCAACAACATCCGCACCATATGATGATTCACGCTCAAAGTCCACCCTCTCATTTAATACCCTGTTCCAGTCCGGGTCCTATGTTGGGCGGCAGCGGTTATCAACAACAACAACAGAACTGTCCGTCTCCGTTATCTCATTCCTCATATCCACCGCCCCATCCCCATATGTCACATTCTCATCCGCAACGGTAAATTTTAACCGTTTTTAAATTAAACATCTTCCTTTTAATTTCTTCTCCCTTTCTAATACTTCCTAATTTACAACCGCATCCGTACACAGTCACCTCAACTTACACAAACCTCAACATTTTTTATCTATTTATCGTTATTTTTAAAAGACCAGAGGTTGCTATTTTTTTTTTTTTTTTTTTTTTTTTTATCGTACCGCATGAGTATTTATCCGACTAATATAGAGTTAATAATCCTTCCGAAACGTATAATTAATTATTTAAAAATATAATTTTTTTAAATAAAATGAGAAAAATATTTATATGTTAAAAGAGAGAGGACATTAGGATATTAGTATTCGGGAAACTGTGATATCCATAAGAAATTTATGAGATTACTGATTTAAAGAACGGGATTTTTATTATGTAAATAGTTAATTATTAGATATATCTGGAGATCGATTAAAAAAATGATTTATAAATGTATCGTATTTTCTTATATATATATATATACATGTATGTTTTCTTTTTATTAAGTGCGTTATACATTCCCCCCCCCCCATTTTTTATTAAATACTTTTTTCATTTACAAAGAGAAAATTTAAAACTTTACTAATAATGATTTCTTTTCCTCGTATTAAATTTGTTTGAAATTCACCCCGGTTAGATTAATTTAGTTTTTGTTTCATCCGATTTCGGTTAACCCGAGATTAATGCTGTAATAAGCACGGTTATACTGATTTAAGGGAGAACTAAAACTTTTTTCATCGTTTATCAATCGATATATAGCATCATATATCGATATAACTCTAATATAGTTTAACAGTCGGGGAGTTTCCTCGATTCATCGAAATATTGCCGTCTTTTATATACGTTGCGTACGTTAGATTTACAAAATTTTTATGATTTTCTTGTTACTCTTAAGAATTTCTATTCCTGTTAAGATTATTATTTGTCTCTGATTTTTTTTCTTTATAAATTTTTTTTTTGTATTTGTATATATTTTATTTTTTGCCATACTTGAACCTCTGGTCTTCATCTCCGTGTTATAGTATTTTTTTTTATGCATTCTGTATTTTTGTGGTGTATCGCTCAGTGCAGCTTTATTATATTTTATTTGTTTATGTTATTTTTTGAAACGGTTATTTTTATTTGTCCCAATTTTTTTTTAAATTTAATTTATTTAAATAAATCAAGATTAATATTTTACTGGATTAAAATAATCAAAATATTTTTTTTTTTTTATTAATTGAATTTAAGTATTTTTTTATTTGTAAGTATAAAATATTTTTTTTAATTCCTTATTTTCTTTAAGAAATATAAAAAAAATGGTATTTTTTATTATTATTATCTTTGGTTTATTTAAAAAAAAGAACCTTTTTAACTGTGATAACACATTTTTAAAAAGTTTTTTTGATAGCTCAAAGCGTTTACTGTATATTGATAAATATGTTTTTGTAGCTAATTTTTTATTTTTATTTAATGGTTTATTTTATTTTTGGAAAAATTAAGTAGCTTACCTGTTTTTCATGATAATTATCTTCTATTTTTTTTATTTTTTTTTTTTTTACGAAGTATATTAAATTTTATTTATTTAAAAAAAATAATTTTTTTTGTATATAGTTAACGAATTAGTTTTGTAGTTTTTTTGTTTTTTAAATATTTTTACTTTTAATATTTTATGAATAATGTACAGTATGTTTAGGTGAAATGTACAAATAGTGCACTTTAAAAAAAGAAAACTATTTAATTATATAAGCATGCTATTATTCGCTGCACTGAGTTATCTGTATAATTTTTTTTTCTATGTGCATGATTAATTTTTTTTTTTTTATTGGTGCCATCGTTATTTCATCACCGTTCTCATTTGATAATTTTTTTTTTACATCAAAGCATTGCCGGTCTTATTTTATTTTTTATTTGTTAATGACAATGACTCGACTAATATTTTTATTAATTTTTTAAGAAATTTAATACTATACTGTATTCAGTATAAGAATTGCCCTAGCTCTAATTGATATTTTTTTTTTTTTTTTTTTTTTTTTTTTTTAGAAATGAGATTTTACTGCACCGTGTGCGATCGGTTGGCGCATTAACATACCGGGTGATTCGATTTATTAGTTCTCGCTGAAATTTATTTAATACTCCTTGTGTATTAGCCGCCTAGTAATTAATTCCGTAAATAATTTGATTCAAACTGCGCCAAATGAAAACACCAAACGTACTAGTAAATCAGATTATAAATCGAACATAAACCATCATAACGTATATTTTTTGCGCGTAACTTTCGAGACGGTCTCTTCAACGCCACGTGGTTTGTTTACAACAGAATAGGTATTAAAGTGAAACCCACCGGCTTGATCTAGCGGTTAAATTCGTCATCGCAAATCATCTGATTTCGAGGTCGAGAGTTTTATGGTTCGATTTTGAATACTAGATCGTGCTTATCGGTATTCTTTGGCGGTTGGGTTCCAATTAACCTCAGGTGTGGTCGATCTGAGATTGTACAAGACTACACTTCATTCGCATTCATACATATCCTCTGAAGTAATACCTTATGGTAGTTCCTGAGGCAAAACAGAAAAAAAGAAAAGGAAAAAAAAGAGGTCTTAAAGTGGAACTTACCGGTTTGGTCTAGCGGTTAAACTCGTCATCGCAAATCACATGATTTCGAATCCGATAGTTATAAGGTTCAAATCCTAGTAAAGGCGAGTTACTTTTATTCGGATTTGGGTATTGTATTGTGGATATCGGTGTTCTTTAGTGGTTGGGTTTCAATAAATCATACATCTCAGGAACGGACGACCTAAGACCGTACTTCACTACACTCCATTTACATTCGTACGTTACATCCTCTGAAGTAATACTTTACGGTGGTTCTGGAGGCTAAACAGAAAAAAGAGCGGTCTTAAAGTGAATCGATTATATGACATTGTATGAGTTCGTTTCAATTTTGATCAGATCATTATTTCTTTAATTTTTTTTTTCTTATCGATTACGCTTTCATAAAAACTGACAAAATTTAAAACCATTAGAAATCATATTTGAACTGTATGGAATTTTTTTAATCGATAAATACTGTATAAACTAATACAGATATATATGTTAATGATAATATAATTGTTGGAATCTCTTTTATTTAAATTGTATTTATTATTAAATGTTTTTTTACGTAGTTCATTTCGTGTGAACGCGTACAGTGTAGGGTTTTCTGCACTCAGATGTTTCGTAAATAATCTTTTATTATTTGTTTTTTTGGTGTCCTCTTTTAATAATTGTAGGACATCTCAAACAATTTTAAATATGGAGTATATCATTCGTAATACTTTATAAAATAATGTTACTTTATACGTGTTTACTTTAATGAGATACATGTACGTTTTCCGTGATATCTGCGGTCGTATTTATTTTGCCCGTAGCGTTATACCGACCGCAGTATAATCGATGTAATATAACGTCGTACATCGTATATCTAGAGTAAATTTGCTTTTGCATAAAACCGTATGTGTAGTATTACATTATTCTTCCGTATAATAGAAAATTTACTGCAATTATTATTTTCACCGCGGTAACAGAGATAAACTCCTCGATGTCCATTGTAAAATCTCGACTCGCTTTTTCTTATAAACCTCATCCGCCGCTAAAATATAATTAAAAAATAATTACTATGTAGAAATTATTAATGATTTTGTAATTATACATATATCTCTTACTTCGCAGTCTAACTTCTAATGGTAAAGTACTTTGTGATATGTGTGGTCGAGTACAAATCCTATCGTTTTGTCGTTTTGTGCTACCCGCTATTGGTGATAATATTTCCACCGGCCGACCGGACTCGACCGATTCTTCTTCTTTCTTTCTTTATTCGTATTTAAAAAGATTTTGACTTCTTAAAATGTCATTTACTCTTCGTTTCGATTTATTTGTTCTGTTAATAGCCTCGTGTCTCTTAATAAATTCGTGTTCTTTTTCCTGCATTCTATTACGAGTTCCCTTTTTATTCACAAATAATCTCTATCTAAAATGTGTGACGCGTTTCTTATATTTTTTTATCAGGATTTTTCAAGTCCTTCAAGGTATATATAATAAATAATTAAATACGACGCGTTTATTAAGTGTTTTTTTTCTTTTACCTTCGGAACCACCGTTCGGTTTTACAAATTGTTGGGTATTATTAATTGTTTTAAGAAAAATGAAACGGAAGGTGAAATAATCGACCCTTACCGGATGTTAAGTTTTAAACTAACCGATTCATAAACTAATGTATCTATATCAACATCGACTGAACCGGTACGTGCCCTCAATTATATTAAAACCACCTATTATTTACTTTCATTAAAAATGGTAATGTAATGACGTTGAAACCGCATATCTGTTTCTACCTCGGTTTATTCTTAGGATCGTTGCCGTTTATATTCTTCATTCTGAACTGTGATTTTAGAGAAAATAAAAATGCACATTATCTTTTATGGAGTGTTTTTTTTTTCCAATGAAAATATTGTTTATTACATTCCGAATTTTGTTCTATTATTTATCCTATATTGTACGTGTAGATTCCCCGTATAAAGATTCCTGATAGTTTAATCGTTGAAAGATTTAATGTAGATTATGAAATAAATTAATAATACGTATGTATTTAGCGTATGCATTAGACTTAAATCCGAATCAGGCTTTTAAAACGAACCGTTAACAGTCTTCGAACAGATCTACAAATAAGACACTCAGCAAACGGTATGAATATCCAGAAAGAGGTATCTTTGCTCGTCCCTTTCTCCCCTTTCCCTTCCTTTTCGAGGGAAAGATAAAAGGATAAAAAAAAGACAAAAGAGATATATAACCTATTTAAGCGGCGGATATTCAAGAGTATAAGTGAAAATCGAAACTATTAACTTTATCCGGTACCTCGGGTTTTATCCGGGCGGCGAGACTCGCGTTTCGTTGCGATCTCGGGCGATCGGAGTATCTTCATCCGATGCGGAAGCAGACCGTTAACGATTTGTGTATACGCGAGTTTAAATATTTTCTCTGACCGACGAAGTTTGTAGCCAGCTTTTAGTTAACTTTAAGAAAAACTCTTTCGCCCGTCTCGAGAAGAGAGTTGCGAGTGAAACTGTGTAATCCGTCTGGATGAAATAGATAATGAAATTTTAACTGTAAAATTAAAAATTACCGTGTTTTACCGATTTTATAAGCGATCTCGCGGTATACATTTAAATTATGAATAATTAACTTAAAAATTTCATTTAAAAAAATAAAAACTGAAATATTTCATTTTACGAACGACATTCGTTTACGTTCTTCTTTGATAACGCTAACGAATAATAAATTCCATCGATGACGAATTTTAACCGATCGGTTTGATTATTAACGATCGAAAAACAACTATATTTACCTTAAGGAACCGCGCGTTCGGTTTCAGAGATCTTTTGGATTATCGGAGTTCATTCCGTCTGTAATTTCGTAAAAGATTCGGTTTTCTTTTTACCCGAAATGAGAGCGATGTATCTGGGGATTAATAATTTTACGTCGCCGATAAGCTTTTATTCTGAATTTCCGAAACCCGATCGAGAATAGGTAAACATCTCGAAAGGCTGAAATATTGTCCGGCATATGAAAGCTGTAAAGTTGTATGACTCGTTCAATAGATCTCAACGGAAGCTAAAAATTGTAATAAAAATTTATTTCTCCGAATATTGTATTATTAATCGATTTTTCTTTGTTTTTAATGAAAAAGAGTTGTATTATGATGTAGAATTTTTTTTTGGTCTAGCTGTAGATCGTATTAGAATATAGATCTATAGAGATCTTTCGAACCGATTACGCGCATTCTTAACTTGTTTATAGGGCGCTTGTACGTTCCAATTTACATTTAATAACAAAATTTATCCCTATTAATTGTTTTTATTTTATTTTTGATAATTAATTAATTAATTTTTTTATTAATTTATTTTATTTTACTTAATAAAGAAAAAATTATTAGTTTAATTTTATTATAATTAAAAGACTGGTGATGCTTTGATTTTTTTCTTTTCTTTTTTTTTTAATTTTTAATGTTTTCTTTATTGTGTTTGTTGGTAATTTTCTCTATTTTTTATCAAGTGTGCATGTGAATGAATGTTAATGATTTTTTTTTCTAGAAGTAAGGATTTGTTAATCGATTGTGTTATATAATTAAATAATTATGAACTAGTTATTATTTTATTTTATTATTATTATTATTATTATTATTTTGCTATATACATATATATTTAACTTAATGAGAGCGTTATGTTCTGTAGATATTATAAATGTATGGTTTATATATTAAATTTGTGTGTGTAGATGTGATCGGCGGAAAATATTTAGGGGGAAAAAAAGAGTAAAATTATATTTATACAAACTGGTGAATTTATTTGAATGATTTTGGTTATTATTGACGTATTATTTATTAATAAAATATTTGACTGTCGTTTAATTATTCTATGTTATGTGTTTTTATTTTATTTTTTATGATTATTATAATTAAATATAGGGTTTAAAGTAAAATATGTGTGTGCATTTTCATTTGGAATAAAATTATTAATTTTTAAACATGTTTTCAGTCGGTTGTTATATATGTAATTTCCATTTTGTTTATTAAATTCTGTTATGTTACAGAATTAATTTATATATATATATATTGCATCGTACTATAGTTTTTTAATATAGAAGCAGCACTGTTCACAGTTACTCTCTTTGTACGCGATAACTTCGATTGACCTATCGTTTGAGTGAACAGAATGAAGATGTCACTTGTTTAGCGGTATATCACCTACATCTTAGTGGGTTCGATTTACTGATAAATTTTACTCTGTAAAGAAGGCGAAAGAAAGCCGCTTCAACGTTTTCCTTAGTAGGTCTTGACCGGGATTTTTATATTATTATTGACGTCGGTCGCTCTATTTTCTACCACCGCGTTCGAATTTTCAAAAATCGGTTAATTTCCGCCCGATATATCAATAAAATTAATTTCCATTTTTTATCCCATATCGTTTTAATTGATTTATATCTGTTAAAATCGATCGGATTTTAGTATGATGTTGTTAACCCGGCATAAGTCCGATTAAATTTTTACATTTCTCGTATGCGAATTCAGTTCTACAGTCTTGTGACGATTTCTAGAATAACCGATTTAAAACGAACGTCTGGATGTATTTATAATAATGATGTGATAAAAAAACCTATAACATCACCCCGACGCTTAATAAAGTTTTATTACAAGAGTTGATAGAATTAATGATCTGGATAATCTGAATTTGGAAGTAAAAGGTTTTCTGTGTTTTTACCTATCTGTTTGTCGGACGCATTTGAATTTTGTTCTAAATAAGTATTTTTCTCAGCCCCAAAACGAGGTTGCGATGATACTCCGTAATCTGAGCAGCTGAGAGAGTGTGACTTGATTCGTCGGCAGCATTCTCAGGACGAAGAAGGATGACTTGGATAGTCCTGGAAATTAGGTAGCGGCCTTCTCATGCTAGTACAGGAGGACTCAGCCTGAAGTAATGTGATAAACGGTTCCGGGTCGAGTTTTAGTAGAAAGGGGGGGTGGTTTTAGTCGGTAGTCTGCTACCGATGGTGATTGGAAATACCATCGGGGGAGCCCGACACTCCGTGCGTAAATGCATTTCCACCTCCTGTCCCCCAAAAAAATAAAATATATTACATAATCTAATAAACCAGAATTCGGATTTAAAATATATATATATATTAATCCATGGAAGAATATATTATTATTAACGAACGTCTGGATATACCTGTAATAATGATAGTGATATAAAATCCTATAAAATCACCCCGTCCATTAATAAATTTTTATTACAAGAGTTAATAGAATTAATGATCTGGATGATCTGAATTCAGAAGTAAAAGGTTTTCTGTGTTTTTACCTGTCTGTTCGTAGGACACGTGCGAATTTAGATCTAAATAAGTCTTTTTCTGATCAGGAAGAAAGCTTTTGTTGAAAACAGCTGCAGCAACCCCGTCGAGTTTACGTAGTAATTAATTTAATTTTTTTTTTTCATCAATATTTCAACTAATTCCTAAAATGCATAAATTCATCGATCGTTTTACGTGTAATAAGTAAATATAAAAATTACCCGCATCTGGATAGCTTAGATTATTATAATATATACGTCTACTTATTATAACACGTTTGTTTAAAGGAACTTGTTCGATTCTATCTGTTCGAATCGAATATTTTTATATGTAAGTAGGCTAAAATAAAAAAATTTTAAAAAATAAATAAAATTTGTTAATGCTCTCTTTATAATTGAAATTAAAAAATTAAATAAATAAATAAAATGGAAATTAACCGATGTGGGAAGATTTGAAATACGTATTACTCGATAAAGCGAATGATTTACCCACATGCGATATCGAAAGCATTTTTTTTTTTTTTTTTTTTTTTTTTTTAATAAATAAGCGAGTCTCTCTATATATATATATATAATGCATGAGGAATTCTTTGTTTTATAACAAGTAAATAAGTGCGAAATTATTTTGTCACATTTTTAACTGCTGTTGCTTATTTTCGATTTGTTAAAAATTTTAGTTTTCCTATCAAAATAACAATAGAAATCCTTATTTATGTTATATTATTAGATATTTATATTATTAAACCACACATAATTCATTTCATTATTGAAATAAAATCAAAAAATACCGTTTTTTCATGAGTTCTTTTTTAAAAATAAATTGATTTAATTAAATGCTATTTATTACGTGTAAAATGCACATAAAATTCTAAAATATCTGCTGTTTGCAAATAATATTTATTTCAGTCAACAATTGTTCTTCCGTAACTATACAGCAATGTGTAGAAACCCTCGTAATTATGAGATAGAGAAGATGCCTTTTCTTATCTGTATTATAATCTATGTATATCTACGTTATTTTTTTATCGTTATAATATTTTTCCTTCTCCGTAAAACTCCGCAATCGTCTATATTAGTGGTGGATAAACGATTGGTTTTTAAGGAATCGGTTCGTCCGATTCGATTCTCACTCAGAAAGGATTGATAAAAAAAAAATCATATGTCAACCGTTCTTTTCCTTGCTTCTCACTACCGGTACTTTAAATTCTAATTGCATTCTCACTTTCTCTTCTTCACCCATTTTTAGCGGTTCATCTCTCTTCATACTCCTGTTCCACTCGACCGATGCGTATCTACTGCATGTCTTCGATTCTTCTCTTTGTAACTCTTATTCGTATTCGTTAAGAAAGATTGTTGTGAATCGAATCGTCCTATCGTCTATCCAATTCATTTTTGAGAATCGTAAACGGAACCTGTTTCTCCCGTAAACAAATTCTTCATTCTTTCGTTCAATATAAAAAATCGAATCAAAGGTACGACTCCCATTACTAGTTTATACAGTTGTTATTTTAACAGTTCAAGACGTTCGCTAGAACTTCTTCGGTAAGGAGAACCGAAGAAGTACCTAGCGAACATTATTATCTGATTATATGACGACCATAACCTTCAAAATGAGAATCGCGAGAAGAACTTAACAAATAAA
>JAAAKQ030090286.1:0-14731 GCA_010016005.3 Zanna intricata
CAGCTCAAAAACCATAAGAAACAATTGAATTTGCTCCTTAATTGACCTTCCCAGAATTTTAGAAAGCCTTAATTTACTTGGAGGAACTGAAACTTGGGAGAAATCTTTCACTCTATTTAACTCGCCAAGGAAGCATTTTCAAACCTATGTTTACATGAACTTTTTTTTTATTTTTAACCTTCAGAATGAGTTGTCAAAGTATTGCCCTATCCTCCTGAATCACCCTGTATATATATATTTTATATTTTTTGGCTTTAGCTATATTGCTGCTACATATTCAGAGCTATTTACAGAAAGAAAGTCAGAAATCATCAATCAAATATCAGCCCACAATCTTAAAGTCAGGTTTTTATGGATGTTGATGTTCCAAAAAGTCCAAAAGATTTTAAAAAACTTTTGGAAAGATGTATGTATCTATGTTTGTGTGTATTTTGGTTAATATACATAATGACAATTAACCACACAGTACTCTTGCGCAGTGTAATGCAAGTTGATAATTTTTATTTAATTTACTATTATTATTTATTATTAATAATTTTTATTTTATTTAGGAAATAGAAACTGGAAAAAATTATCATCTAGATCTAGATAACAGTTGTAACCTTCATACTTACATGATGTTTTATATTACTTAACGTATAACTTATTTTAATTAATGATGACCAACTTTTAAGAAAATAACGATTTGATTTCATTTTAATTTTAATCTCACATATATGATGTATATACACTTGCAAGTTCATAGTTTTGGATAGCCCTGTAGATGGAGTAATTACTCCGAAAGCACTAGGGTAATTCATCGTAAAATATTGTTGGTAAGTAGGAATACATCGTTTGTCAAATTATAATTATACCAATGGGGCCATGTTGAGAAAATTAAAACTGAATTTATTATTTAAATACTAGAAACATTACTGTGTTAATTAGTCAAGGTTACTGAGCTTAGATTAAGTTTGGTTAAATTATATTTATAAAATAAATAAATATAAATGGTTAAAAAAATGGTAATATAATGTAATTGTTATATCAAGTGATATTAACAATAACCCACAAGTTTGTAATTTATTTGGTCGACGGGCTAATATGTAGTACTGTTTTTTTATCTTTCCTTGACAGGATCCTCTAGGAGGTATTGGCCGAACTTAAGGGACTGATTCAAGATATCAAAATAAACAAAACTTTTCATGTAGATAAATGTCCTGCTTCACTTTATTTTCCCTGTTCACATTTTAATGTTTTTTGTGTTTTTTCAATAAAAAATTTATTTTTGAGTACAGATTGAGATATTGTAATGAAATTTGATACATATGTATCCAATTACATTAAGATAATTAATATTGGCTTTTTAATATATTTTTTAAATTTTATATTACTGTTAATCAGTTTTAATTATGTGCTAGAAATATAATAGAATTACATTTTATTTGCAGATTGAAAACCTACTTCTTGGTTCAGATGGTAAATTAAAGTTGTGTGATTTCGGTAGTGCAACGACACAAGTACATCAACCAAATAACAGTTGGACGGCACAACAGAGAGCTCTGTTAGAAGATGAGGTTAGTTAAAGAAATAAAAAACACACCAAGAATACAACTATTATATTCTTAGAATAACAATAATACCGCAGATAAAGAAACATGAGTGTTCCAACTTGCAGCAGCATCACAATGAACCACACTTCTAATTTTTCCTACTCATATTTTTTTGACCTTAAATTGTGCATAACTTTTTGAATCTTGAATGTCTCATTTAATGACTCTACCAATCTTCATCAAATTTTCACATTCATAACTTCAGATACATTGCTATAGCATATTTAAATTTAAGTAAAATTGATCCAGTAGTTTTGGAGATTTTCAATTTGTAAAATTTTATACATAGGCCTATAAATAAATGTATTAGGAAACCAAACTTTAAATAAATGGTATTTTTGTATTCCTCATATCTCAAAACTTGAAGAAAATTCATTTTCACCCTCCACCGCTCTCCACCCATCAACCGTGAGACCATTATTTACAATTAATAATGAAAATAAGTAATAAGCATCAACCAACTAAGTAGAATGAAATTACAAATATTTTACAGTTTTTGTACAACAAACATTGTAATTGCTTTTTAATAATGTTGAGAGACTTGCTTGTCTTACTATGTTCTTATAATTCTTGTATAGAGATTCTCTTTCTTTTCCATCTGCACGTGTGTAAGTTACATGTAATGTGTGCTAAAATACTGGTACAGTAAATGAGAAGACAACTGTACATTACTTATTTTTTATGAAATTCTGACTTAATTATATTAACTCAATAATATACCGATTTAATTTTATTCTGTGGTTTACCATTTTCTCCAATTCATTATTTGGCCTAGATATTAAGTTACTCCGTTAATAAAAAAAAAAAAAAATTAAAAAAAAAAAACTGTGAGTAAATAATGATTTCCAATAAATTATACTAATTAACATTTATTCTTGTTTTAGTGGTTAATTAAAAAGCTGTTACAACAGTTTTTCAGTGATATTTTAGGACCCAAGCTACTGTTGCTTTAATATCTTGTTTACACTTGTTTTCATAATAATTAATAACTTACAATCTTAGTAAATTTTTTTTAACATACGTTGTGAGTTTCATCATTTTGGAAGCTTTATGTTGTTGCCTTTTGGCAATTAAAAAAAAAATTTCTTTCCAATTCATTTCCAACTCATATTAACAAATGTTTATTTGTTTTTAGATGACAAGTTGTACAACACCAATGTATAGGCCTCCAGAGATGGTTGACACCTGGAATAATTATGTAATAGGTCGAGCTAGTGATGTATGGGCATTAGGATGCTTACTATATTTACTGTGCTATAATAAACATCCATTTGAAGATAGTGCAAAGTTAAGAATACTAAATGCTAATTATACTCTACCACCTGGTGATTCTAAGTATTGTGACTTCCATCCTTTAATAAGTAAGTTTTTGTATGATTAATGATTTTAAAATATTTATGTAATTTTTTTTATCAAAAGTAAATAATTGCTTAGCCAATTAAATTTAAAAAAAAGTATGATCTGAATCATTAATTTTATTTTTTCTTTGTGGTAGATTGGTAATATGGTTTTTCATCAAAGTATGTAAAATAATTAATGATTCATTAACTTCTCTTTGTTGCTATTTTCATCTTTTAAAAAAATTACAATTTTGTTTAAAAATTTATTTTACATAATTTTTTAAAAATACATTTATCTGCTGCTTTATTCATTCAAAGATTTTCTACTGGGTAAAATTAATTATTCTCAGCCTTGAAAAACGTAGCATGTTCAACTTCATTTAATATACTCCTTTGTGTATAGTTTTCCATTATGGAAACACTGCAGCTTCCTTTTTTCTTTTCCTTTCGATTTGAACTTATTTTTCCTTTATTTTCCATTCCTTTTGTTAGTCGCATTTGCATTGTCATAAAAAACGCAATCATAACATTTCACGTGTTTATTCAAACATCTATATCCTTTCACTTGCTCCTCCTAGCATTTTAAAAACAGTTATCATTTTGTTTA
Source organism: Zanna intricata (assembly GCA_010016005.3). Lineage (NCBI taxonomy): Eukaryota > Metazoa > Arthropoda > Insecta > Hemiptera > Fulgoridae > Zanna > Zanna intricata. The sequence continues at coordinate 3,540 of JAAAKQ030090286.1, forward strand.
TTCATTTTTAGAAAATCTTAGGTAAATAGTCACTTTGGTTATAACATTAATTAATATAATTAAATGATATGAATCACTGTAAAAAAAATCAATTGAAGTAGACATAATTTACAGTTTGCTTTCACTGTGTTTATGTACTTGAGAATTTACTTAACAGTTGTGGAAATTTGGAAGTTTTTTATCATTGTTTTGTAATTAAATAGAATTCATTCTGAGTTGTGTAAGTGATGGAAATTTATAAAACTCTTCATGAGATTTTTTATTTATATTTTATTAAATTTTGCATTGTAATAATCACTATGATCAAATAGTGAAGTGAATCATGTGTTTCTCTTGTTCATTTAATGGCATTATAGTAATATCACTTGAATGTTAGGTTCAACTGGCTCATATATACAGTAACTATTCAACATATGCAATTTCTATATTTAGTTTGTTATTTTGTATTACTTAGCATTTTATAGGGTTCCAATATTTATTCATGTAATCACATGCATAAGTTCATTAAAAAGTATAAAAAAATTCAAGTCATTAAGTTTATTTGTTGAACACTTGTGGCTAACTCTACAAAGTTTTATTTAGAAATAAATTCATTAGTTATTAGCAAAATAATTTTGTGTAAGGTTAATGATTGAATTAAAATATAGGATTGGCTGATTTAATGCAGAGTTAATTTTTCTATACTGAAATTCATTGTTATGTTGAATCTAAAGTAATGTATTCAAGTCTCTGTATCTTACTCTCTACACTATATTGTTTTAATCATTTCAGGTTATTGCATTGCAGTTTTTTAATTGTAAAAAATTAATTTAAAAAAAATATTATTAAAATTATTTTTTCAAGTAGTCTTTTTATATGCTTGTATTTTTTCCCATCTTAATTGGTAAATTATACATGTGTGTTAGTATATAATAATGTTGTCAATTTATTGATTATATATTTTATATGTATTTCGGACCATTTTATGTGATATTATTATATTCCAGGAGGTTGTTTACAAGTAAACCCTGAACAAAGGTTAGCTGTATCTGATCTTTTAGAAAGGCTAGCAGCTATTGCCGAAACACGAGGTATCAGTCTTCGTGAACCATTAATATTAGAGGGGAAAAGAATTGATTCAAAATCAGGTAGGTTTTACATTTTTTGGGTAATTTTAAATATGTAATTTATAAATTTCTTTACATAAAAAAAATGGAATTAGGAAAATTATGATACTACTTAATTGGAAACAGGATCTTTAGCAATTTTATCAGTTCTAGGTATTATTTTTTATTACTTAAGGCAAGTACTCAGAAGTGTGACTTTAAAAATATTGATTAGACCGCCACTTAAAAATTCCGTTTGCTTTGACAAATTTCCCCCTGAATCTTGGAGTCACTTTACTTTATTATTTTTTCTTGTATATTTGCAACTCTAGAAGTAGTATACTAGGCAGTATTAGTAGTAGTATCAGCCTTATAAAGGCATTTTTTATGGATTTGAATGCTAGACTGTGGATAATGGTGTTCTTTTGTGGTTGGGTTTCAATTAATTATACATCCCAGGAGTAATTGACCTGAGTGTTTAAAACGTTATGTTTACCAATTCATTTACACTTATATTGCACTATGTCTGCTGCTGTGTCAGGACTGGCAAGCCAGTAGTGGTAGTTAAATAAATAATAAAAAAAATAAATAATAATATCGCAAACTTTTGCAGTGTTTTCATTGGTTTTAGTAGTAGAAGGCTGGCCAGATTGGGGATCATCTTTGACTGATTTGTGGGAACTTTTAATCTGTTGAACCAGATAAAAATATTTGATCACTCAGACATGTTCAAAAGCTGCTTTTAAGAGTTCATAACTCTCTAAAGCTGATTTCTCAGTTTTAAACAAAATTTGACAAAAACTCATTGTCCCATTTTTTATCCATTTTGTGAAATCAATAATTCACCAAGAACTGAAAACTCTTCTTCACTCACCAAGATGCCACTCTGTACTGAACAAAGATATAGTAATGATCTCATTAGGGCATGTCAAGGACAAAACGAGCATCCCCTTCCACAACTGCAGGCAAACTTTTCCCTTCCTATTGAGCAGTGGCAGCAACTGTGTTAAAAGTTTCCAGTAACACATGTATGTGTTTTATTTCACAGTTCTAACATTTAAGCTGGAAGTTTTCTTAAAATAATCATTTTAGACTTACAACATTATTGTACTGGGCATACTTTATATTCTAGAGAAATAAACAGTACTAAGGCTTTTCAACAGATTTAATTACTGGTACATACCTTGTTAAATGAAAATTTAAAAAAGTGTGGAAAAATAAGTATATCTATGCAGGCAGGCATATATATATCTATATATGCAGGCAGGCTCCGCACTTCATTCAGTCAGTCCTCTTCCAATCTACTGCAAGTCTCCAAAGACTCAGCAAGTCTTCTCTCACTCATTGCATGATATTACATATATTAATATAATAAGTTTACATAAAAATTCAAAAGTTAATAATGTTATTTTTATAAATGATATTTACTACGTATAGTAAAAATAATTGTAATCATAATTACATAAAGACTTAACTTATTTAAAGATTCAGCACCAATTTTGACATACATCATGAAAAACTATAATAAATGTTATTTTTGATAAATTTATGCATAATACATTCAAATATTTTAGTAATAATGAACAGGAGCACCAGTGTTTAGTACAAAGACAGCAAGGATAGGGTCATCATATCCATCTCCTTTGTAGAGAACTTAAGGATCTCAATCTTCCAGAATTGAGAGGATATGCTTTCAGTTAATAAATGGTAAAACAGTTTTAAATAATGTGGCCCAACCACCACCAAGTTTTTCTTCAGCATTCTAATCACTTCTACCCTAGCAGTCTACTTCATGAATTTCTTACTGAATATATACCTCTTGAGTTATCAAAATGAACTTTACTGTACGTACGTATATATTTTATAGCAGCAATGAATAATGGGCCTCCTAACGTATCACAACCTCGCAGCTCCTCTTCCTCAGCAACTCATAGTCCACAACATCAAAATAATACTCCCAACCAACAACAGCAACAGCAGCACATTAGCAGCAGACAACCACCACCACATCCTCCACCTCCTCAAAGGTAATTAAATAATATAATATTTTTTATAATATAATAAAGATTTTGATTTATTTTTCTTGTTGTTTGATTTGCTTTATGAAATGATCATTTTTCTTTTCATTTTAGAAAAGCTAGCTATTTTTATTGTTTTCAAATTAAAAAAATATAAATGTATAAAATATTTTTAATAACATGATACCACTTTGACGCCGATAACAGAACGGAAAAGAAATTCCAACAATAGTGTGATTAGCTGATAGTGTTAAAAAGAATGGATATTTCTCCAGAATATTAATTTTCTAATTGAAAAGATTTGAGGCTTTTTGTAATTGTTAATTTTATTCTATGGATTAACTATCCAATATAATGTACGTAGAATTGTTAGTTATTTTTAGATTGATTTCTTTCAATTTTTTTTTATTTCTTTTTATAATTTTATCTTTGAGTATATTTCTGTTCCATCACATGATCTTATTTCGTCTACCCATTAGAAACATACTTTTATGAGAAGAATTTAAAATAAGAAAAAAAAAAAAATATATATATATAAAACCAGTGCTGTTACTTAAATATGTTTCATTGATTTCAACAAATATTAGAGACTGATTAGGACTCAACAGTTCAACTGTGGCTATAATTATGATTAGAATCCATTTTAAGTAAGTGTAAACTAATTAAAAATGTTAGCTTATACTTTTCAGTGAATATTATTTATAGTTTAGAATTGGTATTTTTTAGTTTTGTTTAACTTTAATTTTTCAGGCCACCTCCTGTTGCTTCAAATGTTACAAGTGCAGCTGGAGTAAGCGGTGGGGGTGGAGGAGGAGGAGGAGGCTTGTTTTCTCAAATTAAAGGAGGTGCTGGGAGTTTTCTGAAAAATTTGAAAGACACCTCCACCAAAGTCGTCCAGTCAGTTCAACAGTAAGTTCATACTAAGATGTATATTAAATGTAAATTCATAATAAAGTGTATAATGTTTGTATGTAAATATATAATTATTCTATATTAGTGACTTACATTAATTAAGATTATTTAACACATAAATATATGTATGTATGTATAAAATATGTATATCTAAAAGTTTTTTAAGGCTTTTTATGAGAAGAACCTTTTTAAATTATGTTTGTATTTTATTTCTCAATGTTTTTATTATAACAGCTTTTTATATTTTTATAAATAGTCTCAATTCTATCATGATATTTCATAGCTTATTTGAAAATTTAATAATGAAAGTAACTTTATATTTAAAAAAATGAATTTAAGAAACAAAATTTTAATTAGTCATCGGTTTTATTGTCATGTATGTGTTTTGTTGCTGTGTGTCAATTCCGGTTTATTGGGACACAACAGAATCAGAGAATTTTGGCCCAATTAAAAGGATGGCCCTAATAAACAAATTTATAAACTGTAGCGTGTATGATACTGTATTGCATTAAACATAACACACTGATATTCTATATGCAAATTCACACTGACAGTGTATATGCAAGATTTACATACAGATACGGTATACTGCAGTTGCAAAAATCTAATGTGATAACCAAATAGTAAGTTGGTTAATGTAGACCTGTAAAACCTGTTCATGTAGCTTACTGTTAAAAATACATACTGTACTGTTTAAGTATGCTGTATGTAGTAACAAAACTAACTAAAAGGAAATCTTTATTTTACAGCCAATTCAAATCTTAAAATAAAATTAAACATTTTTTGTGGTGCTTACATAACATAAAAGTTTCACCTGATTATTTTCTTTGAAATAATTCATTCAACCTACACTGCCGTTTTCATTTTAATGACCTACGGCCAACAAAATTTGCACAGATTTTCAGTTTCCATTGGGGAATTGTAGACTGCCTTCATTTACTTCCTGCATAAAAACATAAAGTTGATAGTAAATTTTTTTTGCATCTTGAATCATAACATATTGTATTTCTGTTTCATCTTTATCATCACTGGCTTCATCTGTTGTGCTGTATATGGGCTGGAATTTTTCCACAGTAGCGATGTCGCATTCTTCATTTTGTACACATTCAATATTTTTTTCAATCTGCATGAATTCTTGATAATTTTCAACTTGCTGCAGTGATATGTTAACAACATGTTTCTGCATTATTTTTGGTTCTTCTGGGTTAGAGAAACCACAATGGTAAAACAGATTTTTATTTTCATTTTACTTACTTCTCCCCTGCTGTCAGCTATGAACTGCATTGCTTGCAGCAGGTTGACTCTTGCACTTATTTCTGAAGCTGTAAAGCCCAAATTCAGTAAATTTTCCTCTATTTGTAGAGGATGTGGTTCACCAACTTACATCAAAAATAGACTTTATATTTTTTATAATTCCTATGTCCAATGGTTGAATGAGGTTCATTGTATTGGGCAGTAAAAATTCAATAGTAATGTTTTTTAAACGGTTCAGTTGCAGATAAGCAGCACAATTGTCAATCAATAGTATAATTTTTTCTACAGCTTGACATCTCAATTGCTAATCCATTCTGAAAGATAGTACTTGTCATCCAACCATTTTTATTAGAAACATAATGTTCCAAGAACTGTCTATTGAACTCTAAGCCACTTAAATGAGTGATTGGCAGCCTTCACAGTTATGACGAGTTTTCGTTTGTCACTTCCCAATATATTAGCACAACAAAGTATGGTAACATGTTCCATAGATTTTTTGGATTGCAGATAACACTTCATATGTAGCACAAGAACCCATCTGGTGTAGTATGATAATTCAGTCCCATTTCATCAATGTTGTAAATGTTTTTCTCCAGAAAAATTCTGAAGAATTTCAGGGAGTTAGATAGATTTTCTGCATCAGCACTCAATTTATCACCACACGCCTTTTTGTATTTCATCTGATTTCTCATTTTCTAACAAGATAACCAGCCCATCCATTGCTTTATATTCGTTATGATTAAATGTTTTAGTAAAATCTTCTGCCTTGTCTGTAAGCGTTGGATCACTGAGACCAACACCTTGCGATGTGGCGAACCATTCATTCAGAGCTTCCTCAACAACTGGATCCTTTCCATCGTAATTTCTTTTCTGAGATCTTCCATGATCTTTTAAAGCTGTTCTTGGGATATTTTGTCTTCTTGAAGCACGATAAAACCAGTCATACTTTTCACAAATAGTAACAAAAACCTGTTACAGTACACACTTTTCAGTACACCAGTTAGATTCTTCGATACTTCATGCTGGCTTAAGTTAGGTGGACACATTTTTATTTAGTCAAGAAACTTTATTCATTCACCCACTGTCATATCATTTCACTTTACAATTTTAATTGACTGTTAACAAGTAGATTAACAACAAAAATTGATACAGTTTAAAGACATTGACACAAGCCTACAGTGCGTTTTAGGCCTACGCATCATTAGTCAATAAATTGTGTGAAGAAACTTGAAATAAAATCAAAAACTATAACTGTGGATAACAAAACCAGACTGTAACCAAACCGAACAGTAATAAAAAAGTGTGTTACGGTACACCTTTGTTGGCAAATTTAAGTTATTCAACGTGTGAAATAAAAAACTAGAGAAGCATGAAAATATGAACATTCAGTGTACACGATACAAAAGACAAGTGACAACTAGCAATAAATTGAAAAGAGCTAATGCTTTCAGCAGGTATAACTCACTGAAATTCATAGAAACTAAAATTCAGGATTGGTTATTAGATTTGTTAAACATCGAGCGCATCACAGAAGATGTTTTGTGCAATGACAAACTCCTGGTTTGTTATGATAATTATATTTGTTATTATGTTATAATTAATGTTTGAATGATTATGTTTGTTATTTGTTATGATTAATGGAATGAAGTGTCACACCATACATTTTGAAAAATGAGGAATGGATCACAACTATTGTCACTTTGGATCGTTCATGTGCTGCAGTCTTTTGCTACACCTGTATTGAACAATTTCCCACACTAGACAAATCCTGCTTTCAACAGGATGGTGTAACATCGCACACTGAAGGCTATCAATGGTAGCTGTGCGAGGTGATGACAAGGTAACCTTGTCATCTCAAGATTTGGTGTCATTCCCTGGCCCTCAAGATCACAGGAGTTGTTGGTTTGTGATTTGTTCTTGTAGAGATACCTTAAGTGTGTGGTTTATAACAATCAACCAAAGAAATAGGTGAATTGAAAGAAGCTCATCAAGATGAAATTCATGGCATCTCATCTGTGATGTGGCAGTGAGCCATGGAGAACCTCAACGGCAGAGTTCATATGTATAGGAGGATCCCATCTACATGATGTAATTTTCAAAAACTGATACTAGATATTTTGATAATCTGATATTTTATATTTTTATATATATTTTTTAATTGTAATGGTTAAGTTTCTGTCAATAAATTTCTTTGTTGCATTTTTTAGAAGTTCCTGTATTTTGTGTCATTTTCACAAAAATTCATTTTTCATCATCAAAAAATTTATATAAAATATTGTATCATTCTTAGTTGGATTTTATGAATATTGATTCTTTGTTTCTTTTTGTTTTGTTATTTAAAAGGAGCATGGCACGTAGTGAAGTAGATATCTCTTACTTGACTTCACGTCTAGCAGTTATGCCATTCCCTGCTGAGGGCTTAGAGGTAACTACTAAAAGTAATTATGCTGAGGATGTCAAAATGTTCCTTGAAACTCATCACCATGGTGCGCATTATTGTGTTTATAATGTATCTGGAAGATCATATCCTGCAACAAGACTGGGTAAAGGACGGGTCAGTCAAATACATATAATATGAAATATTAATATGTTAATTAAATATTATAATTTCAATTAATTGAATTTAAAGATAAGATGGAGAATAATAGTATTACTTACGTACCTTATTTGTGATTGAAGTTCTTGAGCTAATCTTATCATTAATCATGTTCATTACTAATTCATGTAAAATACTACATTTTTGTTTAATTTTCCAGCAAACTTTATTAACACATCAAATCTTTAAAGAGACTCATTTAGTGTTAAGGAAAGTATTAATTGTGTTTGAACAAACTTTTTTTCCTATTTTTACTAACCTCATGAGGTAATCATGATTAAAATTGATGAAGTTAGCTCATAATTTCTTTTACTTCATTGTATAAATTTAATAGTTATCTAATTGTTCCAGTTTTGTATTTTAATATATTTTCAAAATATTAAATTGTATTCATATTTATGTTGTATTTGTTCCTTTTATTATTTTGCTCTGCTACAATAAATGCTTTCAATTTTTATATTCTCTTTTCTGTCCTGAAAGGTTATTTTAAAAGATCAATTTGCTTTCTTATAAGTTTTTTCTCAATTGTCACATTTATTGTTAATGACTTGAATGAAACTTGTGTCTTTTTTATTAGTACTTTTTTCATATTGAGTCTTGCATTTCATATTGCCTTGGGTTATAAAAGTACTATATAAGCTCTTAAAGTTTTTTTAAAAAACCTTCACGTATCCAGTATCTTCTACTAACAAAGATAAATCAATTTCCTTTACTTCGTGAAAATCAGGGCAGTCATCCTCCCAGAATTTAATTGCATTAACAGCAGATCTAATTTTTATGAAAGCCTCTCAAAATGATAATATTCTTAGTTTAAAATTTGATGTGTTTCATTAGAAAAATTTGCTGATATTAATGCTTAGCCTAAGCTCTGTGTTCTACTTCATCTAATAACAATGGTTGATCTACATAGTATATGACCTTGAAATGGCTTCATCTTACAAAACTGATAGAAAAGATGTACAGCTATGAAATTATTACTTTACAGAAAATTTGAAATTTCTTCTTCCATCTTGAATTGAATTTCTATTGTAAATTATTAAACAGACTAATATTTGTGCATTAAATGATTTTCATCTAGAAAAATTTGGCAAGATAAACTATTATGAAACCTATTTTTTGATAACTCCTTTTTTTCTTAATCCTAGTTAAAATATTAAGTATTGAAATGAGATTAAACATAATGTAGGAATATTTTTGCATTTCACCTTCAGCAGCCTATTCCATGAAAGCTTAAGTTACAGACTACAGATGTTCTTTAAACAAAGTACTTATAGAAAAAAAGCAGCACAAAATATCCAGATACTACATGAATGGATGGATGTGACCAACGTGTGGCAATTTCCAGAAAATTCACACTGAACAAATCTGTGTAGAAAGTACAGTTCAGATTGTAGAATGAATTATTAATTTGAACAATAACACTCAATCATTATTAACAGTAACTTAAAAATTGTAGTAATTTCTTGAATTCTTTATCACATTTGTCTCATTTACCTAAAATACTTAATATTCTGATTCAGTCTTGTATACATGCATCAAAATAATAAAATTTTAACCTACCTTTGATGACCTATAAATTTGTTTATATGTTTTACAGGGAATAATTACAAACTTCTCTTTTTTAAATGTTTTGGCTGTTTGTAACTTGTAAATAGAGCTAGGATTTACAATTTTTCACCTGTACTTTCTAGAACACAATTTCACTTTACTTGATAAATTACTTATAATTTTTAACTTATACTTTTATGGAATAGATCCCAGATTGTATTATAGAGTACTTTTATAATGATTAGAATAATTGATTTATTTATATAATTGGTTTCTTTTTCTTTTTTTTTATTCATTAATTCAGCAGCAGTGTATATGATTGCAGATTTAAAACATTATTAAAAAATTAAAGGAACATATTGTTTTAGATTAGCTGGTATTATTTATTGAAGGAAACCAATACAATAAAGTAGTTTTAGTTTAAACCTTTTACCCATTTTTTTTTTTTTTTCTAATTATTACATTCTAGTAAATATTTTATGGTATTTCATTTATTTGCAGTAAATGTTCTGATGGATTCCTTCTGCAGTATGCTAATCTCAATTATATATCTTACAAATTGTATGATATTTTGTGATAATTCTGTTAATCACTGTAAGATTATATTTATTGTTATTCTTATAACAATAATTTTTAGTAAGTTTATTTATACTGCAACAATACTAGTGGACCTGAGTATTGCATTCCTACCAATTAAGATGGAAGTAGGTGAAAATATAATAATAGCAGAAATCCAGAAAGGAGCCTTTTATTTCTTAAAAGAGACCCTTTTAGTAAAGGTAACAGGTCCGTTTAACAATCGTCTTTTGTAATACTGCTCACTGACACACCTAAATAAATATTCCAAGAGAAGAGTTACTGGACCCAGGTTAGGAATGGTGGGAACAAAGGTGCTTGGTTGAGTGTTCTCATGCTCAACTAGGGTCTGGTCTGGCAGATAAAGGTAGGAGTATAAATACTCTGGGGAAGACCAGCTGAAATCAGTTTTGTGACATGAGTTCTGTGAAATCAGTGTAAGCAAGACGTTATGATGTCAGTGTTCAAGATGAGAATTCTGCAAATCAGTCTAAATGAAACGTTATGACGTCATCTGCAAGATGAAAGTGCTACAATAGAGGAGTTATGCAAGAGTATTCTGCAAGGAGGTCAGTGAAAAAGCAAATTTCTAATGAAAACTAAGTATGGCACAATTATGGTGACTTTACAGTAATTCCCATACATGAAATAAGAAATGGTTCGGTGAGTTACTGCTAGACTATAAGCGAAAGAGGTAATGAATCTCAGTCTATGTAATCCAATCTCAGTCTAATCTCCCAGTTTATGAATGAAATTTAGGTAAAATTTCATTCATAAACTGGTAAGGTAGTTTTATTTGTGAAAAGCAAAGGTATTTGCAGTAAAAGAGCTTGTCTTTTCTATTGTACTATAGTTGTTAATACAAGACTAGTGGTCGTGCTAATCTCTTTTGTTGATGAGACTGAATTCTGGTTTTCATTATTTATATACCTGTGAATAAATCCTGATGATTACTTTAAACTCTATTTAATCTATGTTTATTATTATTATTATTGAAATTTATTATTACTATTATTGTTGTTGTTGTTGTTGTGTTTATTAAAATCATTATTTGTTTATTTATTATTGTCATTATTCAAATTATTATTGTGAGTTGTTTATTATTATTATTGCTTATTATTACTATTACATTGTTATTGATTTGTCGTTTGTTTTACATATGTTTTTCCCACTCCCACTGGAATATGATTGAAATTAGGAAAT
>JAAAKQ030090308.1:0-14731 GCA_010016005.3 Zanna intricata
TATGTACGGTGCGAAATTTGGCGCGTGACTGAAGAGAACAGATGATTCGAAGACACAGCGTAAGGTCAGTCGTAGATGGGGCGTGGGCAGAAGCGAAAAAAATGCCACGTCCCGGCGATGATCTCGGCCAGGATGATCTCGAACATGGATCGTGGAGGATTGCCGTGAGATCTCGAACGTGGTCGTCGGTCAATAACAACTGAGTATGGTTGTGTGTGAACCTGCGACCGCGAACGTCGTCTTTCATTAACATCCCAAACCATATTTATCTTTAATGATTATGTTAATATGTCTACGTAAATAATTACAAAACTTACGTAAGCGCAACAACCAGTCGATTACAGCTACACCTGCGTAACAACCAATATAATAATAAAAACTTATTAAAAGAACAACATAATTATATATTAAACACTTTCCTCACCATTTGACAGAGGATATGTCAGATTATATTACGGGCCTTAGAACTGTAATCTAATAATAATAACTATTAGCTTAAATAAATTAAAACAATAGTCGTACATTATTGTATAGGGGTGTAGTGTTCTTTTTTTTGAATGTTTTAATGTGTTGGAGTCCTGAAAAGGACTGCATTTTTTTTAAATCCTCATTGGTCTTGATCTATCACTTCATACAGATACGGTTTGGTGACTTACAATCCGTCTTCGTAATTTCGTGAAAGCTGCGCGATTTGGGAAAATTTCCTACATTATACTCCGGTTTTAATCCGCATTCGTCTAATATATCATCCATGGTTATACTCTCCGGCCCTGTTAATCATAACCATCCCTAAAATTATTGCATCGACACGAATCACTTCATCAAATATAACAAAACCCACATAGATGATGAGAAACGCTTTAATTTCTTCTTTAACATAGATTAGTTTAGCTGTATGGAATTGAAATTAACGATAAAGAAAAAAATATTTTTATGGTTGCGTTTCCATACTACGATAGAAGAAGCTACTTCAGTGCGCCAAGATTAAAATTACACATATGCTAGATGAATAGAGAAAACATATTTAAACAAACATTTATAAGAGTTGTTATTATTTAAAAAGATAAACAAAGGAAATTAACACCGTATATGATAAAAAGAAGCATGAAACGAATTGAATTAGTGAATAGTATTTATAAATACTTATATAGAGCATTCTGTACACTGTACTTCTTTATTGAGTAACTATAAATAATTATTGTTCCGTTCCTAATTAAAGCCAGCTATTGCTGCGTTCTAGTTCGTTTATCTCTGGCCTGCAAACCAATGCTTACTTTATTCGAGTGAAGAATCCCGTCCGGGGTGGCCATGTCATGTTAGTTTAAGTTATGTTATGTCATGTTATTTTACGCATTACATTGTATTTAGTTAATAGTGCTTATAAACATTGAATTATTCAGAAAAATATTGTTTCATTTTTCATCCGTTAATACAATCCATCCTAGCTCTAAAGACTTAACAATTATTTTTTTAAATTGACTTTAAATTCAAAGCAAGAAGCAAATATTTCATATCTAACTTTATGAAAAGTTATTTCAGAGTTAAATTCAACAGAAAAATGATTTAAAAATTAAGAAAAATTGCAAATTAACGTTAGTTCATATAAGTACTTTATTACATAATATTTTTAATATTCGATCGTTGAATTGTAAATAAAAGATAATATAAAACATGTGCAAATTGTCTGTGTAGATATTTTATGTTATAATATCTTCTACCTAAGTTTCATTTGAATAACTTACAACGAGACCACTACAGTAACCTCCTCTACAAAACACCCATTTCAATGAAAATAGTAAGGGGTAATCCCAAAGATACACAGAAAAATAAAACAAATCAAACTGAGAACTCCCTCCTTTTAATGTGTAATAAGGAATGAAAAAATTACATTATTATTTATGCTGGGCGCACTTCAGGTATGTTCTAAACAGCAGATCGATTGGAATATTTCCTCTTGCTTATTTATTACAAATATTATTTATAACTATACTAAAAATGATATAAAAAGGAACTATTTATGCAGCTACTATAACAGGATATATCATTGATTTTTTAAACCAGTAAACCTAATCAAAATGTAATTACAAAAAAAAAGACATATTTACGTTCGGAAATAATCCTAACAAGAAGCTAAAAAATCAATAAACAAACTTGTTGATTGTTTAGGCAGAAATCTGCCTAAACAATCAACAATTTTACTTATTTACGATAAATTCATGAAAATTTTATGCTTATCGGATTTATTTTAAATCAACTGTTCATCATTCACTTTAAATTCAGTTAATAAATGGCGGAATTTTCTATTCAAACGGAAAATATTATGTGATTGTAAAGATATTTTGCTGAAATCAAATTCATATATAGCTTTTCTCCATCACCCCTTGTGTTTTTTTTTTCATTCTTCGTAAGTAAACTTGAAAAGAAATGTAAGAATTTACTTGCATCCAGGGCAGTATCTTTTTTTTTAAATATCCTGATTACTGTAATGTAAATCCTGCCTACATACTTAATTTTTCCAGATATTCTTTGTTTTCCTTTTAATACAAAGAATAAAAACATTGATTTGTTACGTATCGGTAATGGTAATAACAATTAACATATTTTGTAAAATCAAACTTTAGTAATAGAAGTATTAAAGCATTGCATGCAGATACAGCATTTTTAAAAATAATTTGTTGGAATTATGAAGTTTTTGGGGAATATATTCCTTTGTTAGATAATATATATAATATTGATATATTCCTTTGTTAGATAAATTTCTAATATGTAGGTAGAAATTTATCTAAAGTTGCTATCGAGTCTTCAAGTCAAAAATACAATAAATAAGTAATGCGTTCTTTACATCACGCAAGATTTGTCATAAATAAATGTTATATTCGTATGAGAGAGAGAGAGAGAAAGCGAGAGCGAGTGAAAGAGGGGAGAGAGTGAGAGGGAGATAGTTTGAATGAGAGAGGTAACTTTTATTGGTACAAATTTGAAGAAAACTACATTATTTAAGGGAATAACTTAACTTTTAGCTTGGTTTTTCACCTAAGCAAAAGTCTTCTGTTTTTCTGTTCAGCCTCCGGAACTACCGTAAGGTATTACCTCAGAGGATGAATGAGGATGATATGTAAAATTTTAAATATAAAAGTTATAATACGTAAAATTATAATATGTAAAAATTTAAATCGTGCGTGTCATCTGATTCACAAACGTCTATTTTATTGCTCTTGACACTTGTAAAACCACTTGTTAAGTTATAACTTAACAATTCGTTTCTTTTAATTTCTTAATTATTCCTATAAAATTGTTTATTAATATAAGGTGCCTTTCGTGTTCAATTTAAGTATCGCCATTAATCTACCTTTTAATATATTTAACGCGATTTCTCTACTGGTTCACTGTAAGTACACTAATATCGTGAGGTATTTAACACATATTGTCATAATATTTACAATTTGACAGAATCAACTCAGTTTTGATAGTTCGAATTTGAATTTTAGGAAAAGATTCAGAAAGTTGTTAGTAGAACTTATGTACATTACTTCGTGTACTTATATTTGTAAATATATCGGTACTGCATTTGAAAGATTAAAATCTGACATCATCTCTAAATATCGAATTAAAATTAATCCTTCTTGCTTTCACCTAACAATTATAATTGAAGAGTATCTCGGAAACCTATAATTACATTGGTCAAAAAAAAAGTTTTTGTTTGTTATATGAGAGTGAATGACTGATCCTTATAGTATTTTTTATGCTGATCATATAATATGTTAATAGAATTTTCTAGTGGGATAAGTTTTTTTATAAATGAAATTTCCTTTGAAACAAAAAGCGTATGTTAAACGTAATATGACATGACGTTACATGCATTTTGTATTCTCGCCTAAAATATATTTCCTTCTGCTGTAATTTGCTATAGGTAGATCCCTCTTTAGATTCCAACAGTACTCAGCTAACATTTTTCGGTTCCATTTTCCTTGGTATCGTGTTTCCATTGTTTCTCTTGGTGAAAGCGTTCTCCATAGCCGAGATTGTTAGATAAAAACTTTGTATCTGAATGTAAGAAATGGATTTTGAATGACATGTTACATTCAAATCTTTTTGGTTACTGGCCTTATGGTTTTGTCGAAAGTTGTTTACCACACTTTGAAATGATTTCCCTGTAGCAATCTTCAAGACATTCAAACATTCTTCAAACGCCGAATCACTCATATTAGTAGCACATATTAGATATCACTCATATTAGGGAATTTGTTTTTTAAAAACGGAAAACTCTGCACCATTACGATACATTACTTTAACAACAGTTTTGAATAAATCTAGAATAATGTTTAATGGAAGAAAATAAAATTTGTTTGGTTCATTACTAATGCTTGATTAACTACATTCTATTCTCCTACATTCAGTACGTCTCTCATTAGCCATGCTCTTTTACGTAATATTTTTTCCTAACCCTGCTATCCCACTCGCACAAAAAGCAATAGAACTTAGTTTATCCAAGTTGCAGTCCAAGTAAAAGTGGTATTACACTCAGAGCTTCACAAATATGTCATGAATATTTCTCATACTGAATCCTGATCAATACAAGTTTCATATTTTCATAACTCCTTCATGTTAACGCGTATTGTAATGGTATTCATGAGTATTTATTTCCAATATGAAGTAGAACAATTTTCAAACTAAGCTTTGAGAGACAATAAAAATTCCTCAGGATGGTTCAAAAAATTAATGTAATGATAGCGATCAGGATCCAGTTATCTCTCCTGGCTTTAATGTAAGTAGGCCCTTCATTAATACTATAGCTAATAATCTTCGAAGAAACACCATATTATTAGAATCATCATCTTACTCAGGTTTAGAGGTTTAGGAATTTATCGGACTTAAAAAAAATCAGATGTAGAAATAGGAGAAGAATAACAAAAAAAAACACAAGGAAGCTTTATAGAGCAATTGAGAAACTCTGGTCAGAAGGATTTTAGTAAACGAGGAAAAGTTACTGAATATAAGAAGTTCCTCATAATCTTGTGAGAAAAAGTGCTATGAAAAAGTGTTAGAAGACGACAGGTAATTCATATTCCAGTCTAGTTGGAAAATGGGGGTTTAAGGATGAAACACGTACATTTGTGGATTGATACAAAAGCAAGAAATCAAATGAAGAAGACCAAGGTAAGAAGGACGGATTTTCAGAAGTGGATCATATAAATATAATTTAATATTAAAAATGGTGTTTCACTTCCAGTATGCAATAAATATTTTCTGTAGACATTTTCTGTGTCAGACGGTCAATTAACTACAGCTATTAAAAAAATATGCCTGGCAAAAAGCCGTGGCGAGAATCTAAGTGTAATACGGGTTGTTCCTCCAGGATATTACCTTTATCAATTATAAAATTTATTTGTAAACATAATAATTCGTTTCCTGCGTATCAAAGACGTTATTCCAGGAATCATAATGAGAACAAAAAGCACCTTTGCAAAAAGTCTCTTAATTTAATAAAAATACTCATGTACTGCAGCTGAAACGGAGTCCTGTTTAAGAACAATATTATAGGTAGCTTTTTATGTGCTGGCCTCCGTCATGCAGTGGTAGCGTCTCGGCCGTTAATCCGGAGGTTCCGGATTTAAATCCCGGTCAGGCATGGCATTTCACACACTAAAAACATTCATCTCATCCCTCTGAAACAATACCTAATGGAGGTTCCGGCGGATAAAAAAAGGTACCTTTTTAATACAAAATTTAATTTTAACTTTTGCATAAAAAAAAAGATACCAATTAGAAGGCAGTATTTTTATTATAAAATCAGTGATACTGATTTAAATATACAAGTACAAAGAAAACTAGAATTTGATCATGAATACCGCCTAAGAAAAGCAAACTCGCAAGATAACCCGCATGGAAAAAGATGCAGAATATGCTAAAAAAATCGTGAAAGTTATGTCTGTAATATCAATTTACTGAAAGCATTATATTTTCATAACTGTATCTGAGCTTACTAACAAAGAAACATGTAGTGTTACAATCTTCAATCTTAGCATACATAATCTTGTCAATAATTCTATTATATTTTATCTCTGGGACAAGACAAATGCATCAACAGCATCGCAAGAACTTTCTTCATGCGATTTTTTTTTTTAGGGGCGAAAAATGCTATGGCGTCATCATCGCCCGGATAAAATGAGTAATAAATTAAAAACAAGCATACTAATATCCAAACCCAGTGTAAGACTGAAAGGAAGTAATAACCAAAAACTTAAAACTAATATCACATACAAGTAAATCTGAAAATTAATATCACAGACAGAAACTTGAAATATAAAATAAACTTAAATAAAAATTAACACTAAAATATAAAACTTAACAAAATCCGAGAGAGGTGTAAAGGCTCTTCTCGGATAACAGAATAAAAACGAACAAAAAACCATAAAAACTAACGAAAAAACTGACACTTTAAAAACGTTTCAAATACAAAACTTTAATTAAAAAATTTTAATTGTATGTATAAGACCAGTATGATGCAAAAATTGAAACATCCGGTCTAAAATCTTAATATCGTTACCCAAGATTTGGCGAACAGTCCTAGGTAATTTAATTTTATGATGCAAGGCCGCATAACGCACGCACTCCACAAGGATCTGGCGCACAGTCAGGCGGCAGTTGAATCGTGTACATACTGGCGCGTTTACTGCTGACATGAGATAACCGTGAGTTGATCTCGTATGTCCTATCCGCGATCGACAGAGGATCACTTCCTCACGACTAATTTTCTAATGAGATTGTTACAAACTGATGAAATGCAGATTGAAACTGCTGAACAAAAATTCTTATATTTAGGCCACAAATACTTACCAACTGAGTCTGATTTTGGGAGCATGGATTTGGCTGCCAAAAAAAAAGAAAGTAATTTATGTACTAGAAAAACGAGGTGAAATCATGGTAAAAGGTTGAAATAAAAATAAATTCATTGTCTGTGAAATGAAAAGTGAAGAACTATTTTTCACATGAAATTTGAAAAAAAATTCGAGCAAGAAGTAAAAAGTATGAAGAAGGATCCTGTTAACTGGTTCAAGATGTAATAGATAAAACTAACCAAAACTATTCCTTATTATGTTCTGTATAAAGAGAACCTTTTTTGAGATATTAAGATTTGCAATTTTAAATAATAAGCCAACAGGAAGGAAAGGTAGATCTGTACTTTTACAGAAAACTGTACTGTACATCCTGCTGCAAGACTGCTCGAAAAGAAAAAGAAACAAGATGTAATGAATTTATTAAAATTTATACCACCTGTTTCTCGTAATTCTTGTTCGATTGAAACAGAAATGGGAACACTACCTATGAAGAGAATAACAAGAAAGAGGTGTTGGAGATTCTGACTAAAGTTTACTTGTCTGACAAATTTTAAACTATTTTTATGAAGTCCTTTTTTATCTACTTTCCATGTTTTATGAAGAAAGAAGAGTTAATTCTTTTACAATTTTTCATTATGAAAGACAGATTTAAGTAGTTTTTGACATACATTTGTTTAATATTTTCTATTATCATGTAATAATTTACTTATTTTTGCTAGTTTAAGAACGATACATAAACGAAAATATTTTTCTCAGTAAGAAGTAACAAGGTATCTTTTAATAATTAAACGAAGTTTTGTTTCGATAGGATAAGGAAAAAATGAATTTTAACGTTGTGTCACGTTTAAAGAAATAAATGAATAATGATCAACATTATTAACATGGAGTTTTTTAATATTAGACTTAGCGAAAATCTGAATTTCTCACAACTGTAAAATACTGATTTTCACCACTCTCATTCCACAAATATATATATTTCATTCAATATAAATTATTATTATCCAATCAATAGTATATATTATCAGTAATAACATTTTTTTTTTTTTTCATTAAAAGATTAATCTTATGCATGAAAGTTTTATTTGCAACCCTTCTATTAAAGAGTTTTATTTTATTTTTTGAAAATTAATATTGGTGTAAATTTAATCTATTAGAAAAATAATTATCGAACTTTTCTAGGTAAAAAGTGTAAACTTGTTAACGTTATTTATAACAGATTGTATAAAAAAAAAAAAAAAAACATTTATAGGTTAACGTTTTTTTTTTTTCATTAATAACCAATCCGTAATTTGTTTTACCTTTTGTTATTGTTAAAATAAAAAAATTATGTTTTAGAATATTTTTTTTTTAATTTAAAGAATTCTTCAACCTCCAAAAAATTACTTCAATGTAAATTTTTAAAATTTGATACATTGGATTTGATTTTAAAGTTATTCTTTTTTAATTGGAAATATTCTGTAGACAAAAATTAAAAATTTACATAGTATTCTTATTAAGATAAGAGTGGAATATTTTAACCTGATGTTTATTTTTATATTTATTTAAAATTTTCACTTAAAAAAAAATACGGTTTTCGTCATGTTAAATTAATTTTTTTTTATACACTCACCCCCATAGCAACCGGACCCGCCGTTAGGCATTTTACTCAGTCACCGCGGGGTGTCGTGGCAACTGTCTGCCCACCCTTCTTAGCCACCATCTGAGGCTGTCTATTAGGGGTCCTCCCAGCTTCTTTGAAACTCACTGACCTCCACTTCTGGAATGCCGATGCGTCCCTGCACTGGGAGACTACCCTTCCCGTCCCTAACCTGCAAGTTTCAGGGGAAGCTTTTCACACACCCCTTCACTTGCCGCGCCCCTCACATATCTCGATGGTCTCATCATCGGGGAGTTCCGAACCACCCACTCTTGCGTATGGACGGACCAGAACACCCTAGACAAAAGGGCTACCTCCCTGGCTCTAAACGTCGTCACGTTTCGACCCACACACAAATTATACAAGAACATAAATATTACATAATCACAAAAAATTCCTATCCACCATCCAAAGTCTGCAGCTACTGCCCCCACGCCAAGTTATGAGTTCCTGTTAGCGTTCAGCAATAAAAATTTCATTTCCAATTATTTTTACAGATCCAACTGTAAATATACTGCACTATAAACAGGACTGCGGTGTTCTGACTCGCCACAGAAGATACATTTGGCCGCCTCTTTACACTCCGCCCACCTGTGCTCCGGCCCGCCCCAGTTGAGGCAATTTTTGCTACGATCTGGGCCTTTGCACTGCGCTACGGTATGTCCTGTCTCCCAGCAGCGGTATCACGAAGTATCTGGCTGCCGGAGTACTACCCGACAGGACTGCCAACCAATGAGCAGCCTCTTTGCTGACGTCAGCCTGTGTGCCTCTCAGGCAGGCAGGATCACCGTTGCGTTCTGGGTATTCCCATACGCTGGTCGTATGGAAGTAACTTACCCATGGCTTCCACTCCATCTTACATCATCTTTTGTGGCCTCCACGTCAAGGTCTTTAACATGCACTATAGTCGGCCTTGATTAGGGACCCCTATCCTTCACCGTCACCTCCAGTACTTTGTCCTTAAACTTTTTCTTTAGGCTTGCAGCAGTCTGACCACCGTCTTTTAGACTGACTTCCATCTCCTAAACTCTACCCTTTCTACCAGAGAGGATTTCCTGTGCCATATCTTCTCTTAACGACATCATAACTTAACGCAGAAGCTCCGCATAGGACACACCCTGTCTCTCACTAACACCGTTGTGGTTTTAACCTTTTCTTCATTGCCGTTCGTATCCTTTCTTTTGTCTTCCCCTGAGAGAAACAGAGTAATCTTCCGTGCTGCAGATCTCGCCCACTGTTCCAGGGTTTTCTTGACAACATCCCCCAACTTCCCTCGGGTTGTTAGCACTACCAATTGCCTCTCTCTATCCTGGTGATTTTTCGCAGTTCGCTGAGGACATGGTCTACAACTTCTTCGCCTTCCCCTTTTATTGTCAAGATATATGTGTCTCCATCGTCACTCAATTCGGAGTCTACTCCTTTGTCTAAAATGGCCGATACTTCCTTTACTACCGTGCCAGGGGCGAGGGAACCCTCATTCAATTTTCTTTTAGTTCCTGGAGCCACTTACCAAGCATGGCTCGCAAATGAACTTCTCCTGTGTCCATCCAGGTCTACTATTAGATCTTTGCTCTTAATCTTCTTCCTTGGGCAATCCGCTCTCTTCCTTTACCTGCTCAAAGGCTTGCTTCGGCCACCGATAATGTATTACCTCCTTCAAAGCCTTAACATCCCCAGTTTTGAGTACCTCTCTCAGCACAGTCAATTCTGCTCTGACCATCTGCGTGACTTATCCTCCTGTTCAAGTTTCCATTATTCAAGTTTCATAGTCAGTTCCTCGACAAGCTCCGCTACATCCTTAACCTGGTTAAGGATGCGCTGTTCAGAGTCCTTAATGACTCTTCTAGTTGTTGGGTGCGCCCAACAGAGTTCCACAAGGGTTGTGGAACTAATAAACTCTATTCCTTATTAAGTCCTTTATGTATTATTTGGAAATCCCGCTCCTTGGTTTAATAGCCAAAGAGGACATCTCGAGTTCCCCCCGAGGGGAATAACACCCGCCAAGTGACATTACCGGTTGTCAAACCACCCCCTCCATTCCTAGCCCAGAACGGCTTTACCGGAGGCCGTCTTTTGCCCTCGGTCTGATAACGCCACAGTCATCAAACGATCAAACGACCACGGAGAGATGCCGCCTATGTCAATGCCCCGAGGGACATTCACATTTAAGGCTAGTAGTAAGGCAAAATTTTGATTGCGTCCAATACCTTCTACACGCAAGACACGGGACACCGCGAAACCACCAACTTTAGAAACAAGTTTAGGACTGTCGCGGAAGAACGAAGACCCCCGCGCCTACTTTAACCAATTATCAGCAACGATGCTATTCTATGCATTTTTATAATCATGCCACGCCAACTTATAGAAAGGAGCGCACTATCAATTTAATATGTCCTCGAGGATCCCAGGTCAGGCCCGTTTGAGAGCTGTCAACTCACATCCAACACCAACTTTGAGGTCCGCTTAGACGATATAAAGTTGATCGCAACTTGAACGCATTCCCTATCTCCCTTACAGGGTGCACTCCGTTTCTAACAAATTCACAAAAGCAAACTATGATCGCGCTCGGAAACACGTGAGATATACTCCCGAGAGCGACCTCCATTGTTATCAAAAACAAACTAACCGAGGCTATGGTGCCAAAGCGCCTACCGCTGGTCAATCAGCTGCCCTAGCGTGTCCCAGCCACCCGGGATTCTACTCTATACCCACTTAGCAGATCTGCACAGAGCCATAAAACTAAGGAAGTCAGTCACAATTGTCCACTCACTGCGGGTCTGTCTTCCAGTTGACCAGCAGATCCAGAAAAGAGTTCACTCTCTCTAGTTCCCTAACAATTCTGGTACCTTTAGCCTCGTACCGAGGATAAATATACAGGACATCGTCCGCAGTGTCGTCAACCCAACATTCCGGACAGAGTCCAGAGTCAGCCAATCGAAACTTAACCAAACCATGCCTGAAGGCACCATGTCCTGACAGAAACTGTGTGATGTACCGATTGGGGGAAACCCACCTTATTACTGTCAATTGCCGCACATCGGGGAAGATACCATGCGTGTATCGACCAGAAGAAGAATCATTCCACCTAGTTTGCCAAAACCTTGCTCTTCTATTTCTCGCATACGCCCTGGAGTAAGAAGACCGTCCTTCTTAGAGTATGCTACGCTCTGTATCCAGGATATCAATTGGATTTGTGCCGACGATAACAGAGACAGCCTCTCTCGAGACCGTTCTATAACCTCCGACAACAGCTAAAAGAAGAAGACGCTGGGCACGTAATAAAATATTCCTATAACCTTGTAATCTCATACGATTTGCCCAGTGTACAACATTATGGCTTCGCAAACACCTTTGTAAAGTATACTCATGGTACAGAAGTTCAACCCCCAATCGGGATTAATGACTCTACGAACGCCAAAGTAAGCATCTATCGCTTTCTTTGCGACAAACTGAAGGTGCTCCCTTAAGAGAAGCCTCTCGTCAAGAATAACACCCAGATATTTACGAACCGGGAGATACCTAATTGAGCGGCCGTTCATCACGACTCTTGGTGGGGGGGGGGGCGAGCCAGATGTAGACGACCCTGCAAAAGCATCATGGTGGTTTTCTTCGCACCAAAAACCATCTTATGCTGAAGACTCCACAACCGCAAAACCTGACATGCCTGTTGTCGCACGTGTTACTATCTCCAACTGCGAGTTTCCTTCGACCAGCAGAAGCCCGTTATCGGCATAAGCAACGACACGGCAACCTCACCCGCATCAGAGAATCGAACTCGACGACCCTGACGAGGGGACCTAGAATACTGCCCTGTGGACATCCTTTAGACAGGATCTTTCCTACCTCAGATCCACCGTCACGAAGAACGATGGTTCTGTTGCTGAAATAGCGAGAGAGTGAGAATTTCATTTTGCGTGCAACCACGCCGCTGTAGTTGGAACAAAGCAGAGGGCCACCACAAATTGTTGAACGCTCCGTATACGTCCAGAAATATGGACGCCGAGTACATATTTTCTTTTGCTTGCCGCTGCTACATCTAGGACTAAGAATAACATCCTCTGTACCCTTACCTGACGGAAACCATATTGATCGTCCATCAACTGATGACTAGAAGTGGCCTGCTATTAATTCGGAGGTATAAAACCTTCTCAAAAAACTTACCTACATCGAGCAAGAGCGTCAAAGGACGGTAGGAAAAATTCACGGTGGGATCCTTGTCGCCGCCTTTGAAGAGAAGTTTCATCTCACCACGTTTCCAACAAGCTGGGAAATAACCAGCTTTTTGCTGGTTACTTCACCAGCCTATTCAGCAGTCATCCAATTGAACATTCTAGTAATGCTCATTACCGATAGTGCTTGGTTCGGACTATCGGTAATGAGCGAATAATAACGGTTCCACCGTTATACAATCATATCCGGGGGCTTTATATCGGGCCAGACTGCAGATCACTTGACGGACTTCCGCCTCAGTAATCTCGGAAGACTGCGTATCACAGTGTATACCTGCAACTTCCCTACGGATCCGCTGATGATACGAGGTCTCATTGACCTCAGTATCATCTGGAAGTAGAACGTCCAGGAAATGAGTTAGGACACGATCTTTATCTATAACAACACCACCCTGGGTCGAGAGAGGAGACAGAAGAGTGTCTGTTTTCCGCTTATTACCTAATACTCTATAAACAACACCACCAAGGGTCTCTGTTTCCCTGCTCTTGTACAAAAAAAACGCCAGGAATCTCGCTTTGAACACCTAATTTTATGGAAGTACTCGTTCCTCGTCCGGCGATACTCGGCAAACAGGGCTGCTCGCCAGTCAGGATCGCCCTCAACTTGAGCAGCTCTCCTGAGTCGGCCACAGCGTCGTCAATTCCCACCAAGCAGCAATCCTCTCTCGACCCGTGCTACGGGGAATGGAACGTTCAGTGGCATCCACCATCACTGAAGTGAAGTTTTCTGCTAGGTCCTCTAACGGATGTGCGTCTAGATCTCGGGTGAAGTCCCGGAGTCTGGCCGCTAAAATATCAGAAAACTTTGGCCAATCCGCCCCCCTGTGCAGGAAGCGCCCCTATGAACAGGGACGTTCGCTCTGTAGACATCGCGCAGCCCGCCAAGCAGCTCAAAAGCTATGAGCCATGATCGCTAGAGCAATCATCGACTACTGACCAATTTAGAATCCTACCAGGGACATCCTTACCAATTGTAACATCGATGTTGGTACCTTGGAAGGCCCTCCGCTCATTTACATTGCCGGCGAACGTAGGAAGCTCTCCGGCAACGTTATAAACATAAAAAATATGCTGGGCAATGAAGCCAAGAAGGACATCTCGAGTTCCCTCCCGAGGGAAATAAAGCCCGCCAAGTGACAATACCGGTTGCCACACCACCCCCTCCGTTCGTAGACCTGAAGGGCTTTACTGGAGGTTGTCTTTTCGCCTCGGTCTGATAACGCCACAGTCATCAACCGACCTCGGGGAGATGCCACCGATGTCAATGCCCCGAGGGACATACACATCGGTTAGTAGGAGGCCAATTAAATCTGATGGTGCCCAGTGCCTTCGAAGAAGACAGAGGACACCGCGAAACCACCACCACTAAGAAACAAGTTTAGGACTGTTCGCGAAAGCACGAAGACCTCCGCGCCTGCTTAATCAGCTGCAGCAACGATGCTATTCTACCCGCGATTCTACAATCCGCTCGCCAGCTTATAGAAAGAAGTGCACTTGCTTGCTTATAGTTACCAAGGCCGTGAGGACCCCAGTCTTGGCCCGTGCAAGAGTTATCAACTCTCACCAGGCACCAACCTTGAGGCCCGCTTAGACGGTATCAGTTGTTCGCAACTGAATCCCATTCCCTAACTCCCTTTTTGGGTGCACTCCGTTTCTAACAAATTCACAAACGCATTCTTTTTCCGCACTCCGGAGTACGGGAGAAATATACTCCCGAGCGCGACTCCCTTGATACCAAACAAATCTAACCGAGGCTACGGTGCCAAAGCGACTACCTCTGGTTAATAAACTAGCCCCGGCGTGCCCTAGCCACCCGGGGTTCTACACTACACTCCCTCAGCAGATCTTCTCAGGGCAAGAAATCTAAGGAAGTCAGCCACAATTGTCCACCCTCTGCTGGTTTTCCAGTTGACCAGCAGATCCATAAAGGAGTTCACTCTCTCTAGTTTCCTAACTACTCTGGTACGCTCAGCTTCGTACCGGGGACAAACATACAAGACATGGTCAACAGTGTCGTCAACTCTACA
>JAAAKQ030090320.1:1701-14730 GCA_010016005.3 Zanna intricata
TTACCTTTTGTATAATGTGCATCTCATTTATTATAGTTGCATCTTGATCAAATTTATCGACCATTAATTTAGTTTTATTAATGTTTGGGGTTTGGAATTTTTAATCGCCAATTGTTTGGAATTCACTTAGACTCCACCAAACAGAGGGTTCACTAATACCAGTTTTGCAGACATATTATTTTAACAGTATCTGTTACTGCTAGTTTTCCATTTAACTTAAAAAAATTGCAATCATTACAGACTACCTTGTTTGTCCACTAATTACTTTCCATTCGCCTAATCTGTTTTTATCTGTGACATTTTTATATTAAATTGCTTGTGAATTAAGCTTGCAGATTATAAAATGCAAGTTATGCGACTATCAAGTGATATATAGCTGTTTAAGTTAGGTTACAGTTATTGTATACAATTGAATAAGAAAAAAAAAATCAGGAAATTTTACATATAAAAAGAAAAATTTTATATCTCTAAAGAGATGCTAAGGCATCTGTACACAGCAGGTGTAAAAATACAAGAATAAAAAACTCCAGAAACATACAAAAACTTAAAAGCAAAAATAATTTCATCCCAATACAGTCGCGTAAGTGTCCATCAGTGTGAAATAGCATTAATTCTAGTTTGTTCATCTTGTAGCCTTTTATAGAATATTTTTCTTTTTTTTATATACTAGACTTTTAATATCAAGAAGTAGACTAAAATAATATATTACGATTCTTTCTGCAAATTTCTTTGTATATTTTCAAAAATTGAATGGATTTGTATTTCATGTTAAAGAAATCACAAGTATTTATACAGTTTAAGGCTATTTCACTGAAAAACTATAATACATATTTTACAATTAAATTAGGTGATATGTCATCCATGTTTGAATTTCTGTCTCTAATATCACATTTCATGTTCTGAGGTATGATGCATTATAGTGATATCTATAACGGTAGATTCTGCTAGTTAATCTTTTTGTAGTTTGTATAGAGTAATTTATTACAAGTAATTTTAATTACGATTGTTTTCTTTTGTAGCGAAGCAGTTCAGAAACTATTAAAAACATCTGTTACTATAAAAGGAAAGCAGCTTCCAATTTCACCAGAAAAACCATTTGGCAGCAGTAAGTTAAAATGTTCTTCATAAAATAGTTTTAATTTATGTCTGCTCAGTGAATGAGGTATCTAAAATTTTCTTAATATCCAGTATGACTTCATTTAGTTTAGACATTCATTGTTGTGAAGAATTTTTTGTTTATTAGAACCAAAACCATAAATAGGTAGGAGACAGAAAAAACTAATATTTCTATTTTTATTCCCTCCAAATTGATATCAGATATCATTAAAATATTACCAGTTAAACTAGACTTTGATAATTTTCTTGTTCAGTATAATTACTGATATATTAAAGAAATTATAAACAGACAAGATTTTTCTTAATATAGGGTGTCGCATTTAATGTTACTCTTTTTCAAAGTTGGATAACACATTTATTGTACTTAACAATAGATACGATTGACCATGATTAACTCGTTGTTTTGGATTCACAAAACTGGCAATACATCTTGAATATACCCTCTTTGAAGATATTTTCAGTGACAGTCAAGGCATTGCTGCTGGGGACTCTGGATCTCCTAATCCCAAAGGCACCCCCAGGGCTGAGTATTGCTTAATTGTAGGTCCGGCCCTGGGAGGAGAGAAGCAATGAGAGGAGGATTAGAATCGGTAAGGTGTAGGCCACTATACGCACTTAATTTAACATCTTTGCGGAATTTAATACTTTGCTCAGATTTTTTACCTGGACTTCAAGTTCGACTCTTCCCTGTGAAGACCCTAAGGGGAGTATGTAACGGGTATTGCTTCATAACTCATCAATAAAAAAATAAGTAAACAAAAAAAAAACATGCAGTTATAATGTTGGCGCTCACTCTTCAGAGAACCATCATTCTCAATAAAGTAAAGCCTAATAATTCTTCACTGTGCTTAGAGGGCACACTACACAACAACCTTAGGACTTTGTAGTGGCTGTGGATGGAGTTGTTGCATAGGCAGTTCTGTTTATTTACAGAGCTGGTAAGTGAAAATATTGTTTTGTCACTCAAGATTAGGTCTTGTCGATGTCATAGAGTGGTGTGATACAGCTGTACCATACGTTGGCAATAATGGATATGCAACACTTTGTGCAAAGCAATTTATTCCTAGAGATCTGCAGATTATATGGTGAAAATAGAAACCATACATACAGACATACAGTCTGCACCATGGTACAGACCATATGTCTGCCTGACATATTTAATTGTCGAGAATGCTGCTCTAATAGTCGGATGTGTTTTTGTACTCTTGCACAATATGATATATTAAGGTGACCATAATAAGTTATGGGCTTTATCCATGCAGGATCCAGTTTAATACACCGGCACACTCCTTGATAAATTATTTTTCTTGAAGTTGCAGTGCAACTTCAAGAAAGCTGATCACCAAGTTTTTGTGATAACTCTTGCGTAGATGGGATCAGCTTTCTAAATGTGAATTGTTACACATAGATATGAGCTGCCACATGGAAAAAGTTTCATTGTTTGCCGAATCCAACACCGCACGGACTCCAGCCATTGCTCTCAATGACCCCTCCTACAAAGCTGGAATGTGTGTAGCACATTCAAGGTTAGTTACACATTATTACAGATGCGATAAGGATTATACCAACAGAATTGCTTTTAGAGTTGAGCAACTTCACATACCGTGAATAAAAAGGCGTGGTTTCAGTTAGCATCAAAGACATGTCTTCAGATAGCTTTCTTTCAGAAAGCTATCAGAATATATAATGATAGCTTTCTTTCCCAGATTAGTAGGCGTATGGCTTTTAGCTTCACAGTCGGTTTACCAAAACTAACCAAGAAAACCTGTAGATTGAAGAATAAGACACTGTCCTTTCTAATGCAAATGTAAAATCACCAAGGCTCATTCTATCTTACTAAGCTGAAAACTTAGGTCTGAATTTGTAACCTTTGTTAGTATTATTTATATTAAACTGTTTTCTAATGATTTTACGTTACTGTAAAAATTTCTGTAAAATCAAAACGATCTGAAAATTTCAAACAGAAAACAATATGTTACAATTTTAAGAAACTAGAATCCCCTTAACTATAGTTAAGTGCAGTTTTTCAATAGCATTAATATGTAATTTTAGTAGTATGTAATCATGGTACGCAAATTGTGATTTAAAATAAGTAATCTACTAAAAGATTAATATTTACACCCGTATAAAGTAAATAGACTATTACTGTTAACGTAGTCTTTTTGTATTAAAAAATTAATACTTTAAAATCTATCTTAATACATTTTAAGTATGTAGTGTATTTTAATTATTTCCATAAAACTTATGTGATGGTAGACTTTCAATACTATATTGTACTTAATGAATTTTCCTGACATTTCGGTTAGTGTTTTTATGCAACTCCATTTTTTATTTTTTATAAGTAATTAATTCGTCACAGAATTTTTAAGCTTATACATGAGAATATGGAATGGATATTTTTTTGGCTTATGAAAAATGCTATCCTCGATGAGCATTCAAATTTTGGACTTAGGGGGTTGAAGGCTGACCAAATCAAAAATATTGAAATTATGACTGAGTTTCGTTGTAACTTTTGTTACAGGTGAAATTTTATGATCAATATAAAAAAATGTATGCTTTACAAGAGTACTTCGGTTTTTTTTTTTGTACTAATTGTGTTAGATAACTGTTTTTTTATACAATTATTTTTAAAAAATTCTCATATAATTTTATTAATACGCTATATTGTATGGCAAATTTTATACATTTATTAGAGTCTATATGAAACCACTGCTGTAAGAAATTGAGCCACTGTGACTTTTTAGTTTGTAACTTTTTTAATATTTTATCAGACCGGTTTTGTAATGAAGTTTTTAACATTAATTTTAGATTTTTTTTTTTTTTTTTTTTTTTGAAAAAAGTCCCTTGTATCTGGATATCAATTCAGACTTGAAACGCACACATTAATTGCAGACACTCATGTGTCCCTTTCTGTCTTTAATAATCTTAGTACACAATTCATTTTTTGCTGGATTTCCTAGTCATGTAGGTATTCCAGTCATTGAATTGAGCAGATGCAACCCTTAAAAGATTTCTTTATAGCTAATTTTCAAAAATAATCTTATTCCTTATTATTATACGGGATTTCATTAATATTTTTTTACTTTTCTTCTTTTTTTTTTTTTTTAATATTGTTTATGTGAAGAACTACACAAAGTGATTTCTTTTTCTTATATAATAACAGAGTTTAGGAAAATTTAAGTAAATGATAATGAAATGAAGAAAAAGCAAACCTTACATTGATCAAGGGTCTACCCTACAAAAAATTGTGTAGTATTTTATGATTAAGCAATCAAGAAAGTTGAATAGCTTTTTAATTATGAAAAAAATTAGTATTTTGTGAGCATAATAATTATATCTCATTGACCCAGTGGCGTAAATAAGACGTAAAGAAGTTAACTTTAAGAAGGTATATGATAGTCATTTCAGTATAATAAGAAATTTATTTTGAGAGATCTGATAAATCTAATTTTAGAATGGTGTTTCTAATTTTATAACATATTGTAATCGGTAACAGAAAATTTAAGCTTTAACATTGGTTCAGTTGAACTAGTATTTATTATTTTATTATTAGAATTTAAGAATGTAAAAAGAAAATTGACAAAAATGCATCCATTATTAATAAATGAACAACATATTAAATAAAATAAATATTTTAACTTAATTTCTAAAGAATATTAAAATATATATAGAAGATTATAAGATATCAGTCTTCTTCTCTGAAACGCCAAAAGTTTTAGAATAAACGGGTAATTTAAAACAAGAAATGAATGGAACTGCAATAAAAATTTAACTTTTTGAACACTATATACCAATATCAAAAGCATTTGTTAGTCCGTAGTCATTACCCGTAATGCAGACCATGGACTGTGATTTCTTTGCTATACTTCTCCATAGTTTATGGAACAACAAATACTTAAGAATTATCAGGATAGCAATGAATGTGTGAATTTCGTTATAAGATTTCAACAATGTAAAAAAAAAATTTGAGAAAAATGCATCCATTTGATTTTTATAAAATAAAACAATTCATAATCTTTCATTTCAGCCATCCTTCACATTATTTCATATAATTCATTTTTTTATGTGTTTAATTCTATAGTGAAAATGAGTTAAATAAAATACTTGTGTTTGCATATTGATTAATATTGTAAATTTGAGTAGGTTTTATGATTTGGCCGATGCTGATTACATATAGTTAAAATGTAAGTAAATAAGCTGTGTGTAAATAAATGAAGTTTAGAATAAAGTTTCATTATTTAAGCCATTCAGGAATTATGCAGATGGACAAATGAACAGGTTGTATGATTTATCTTTGTTTTAAGAAGTATACAAAATATAACTAATGTTTCTTTACATTATTTTAGTTTTAAAGGATTAGAAATTATTGAATTTGTCATTTTCAATTACAAGAAGAATTTTCTTTTATAGATTACCGAATGAAAGTAACTACAAAGAAGTCTCCTCCGGTTACTCCTATTAAAAGAAATAAATCAAAAAATAAGACTGTCACAGAACGCGATGCAAGCATTGAATTACCTGATATAAATGGGAAAACTTTTGATGAAGCTGTCCATGATTTTATTAAAACAATAGAAGCCGAACCAGGATTAGAAGACAAATATAAATTAGTTTGTGCTGACCTTGAAAGTACATTCTGTGAACTATTACCTGGAGTTAAAGCCCGTTTGTTCGGTTCTACTGTTACTGGATTGGCCTTCAAGGAAAGCGATTTAGATATTTTCATGGAATGTCGTAAGTTAAAATTTTTTTTTTAATTCTCTATTAAGTAGATAAAAGAAATCTACTATTAGATTTCTGTTAATAGATACTTATAACATTTAGATGCCAATGATATAATGTTGCATGCTGACACGGCAGAAATCATTTTCATGTTACCCTATTTGTGTGTTGTTGATACATGTATATTGTATGTTTTTATTTATTTTTTTTTTTTTATTTTTTTTTATTGAATATGTTGTCTATTGTTGTAAATTAATAATTATTAACAAAAATAATCTATGAACATCCAAAAATGGCAAGGTTTGTATAAAACTTAGCATGGATTCCATTTTTTCTTTTTCTTCTTTTTGCTATTAAAATACTGTATCAGTTCATGATTACCCTCATTATATTTTAAAACTGATAGTTGCTGTGGTTATCTGAATGAAATACTGATTAAACTATGCTATTAAAATAAGAATATCAATCTAAATAATTCATAATTTTCAAAAAATATCAGTCCATTTATTAGGGTGTATTTATTTTTATATTTCTAAATTATTTTTTGTACATGTCATTATGCTTATGTGTCACGAGATGGTCAGCAACATTTGAGAAATCCTCATTTTATTTTTGTATTTTTAAATGTTAAACAGATTATAATTATAAACACTTGTAAACAACATAATTTCGCATTTATATTATTAACTGTAACGACTGTAAAGAGATTTGCACGGGTAAATCTTACAGTGCCTCATATTGGGAATTTTAGAACATTTAAGAGAGCAAAAAAATAGAAGAAAGAATTTCTCAAATAATGCTGTTTATCTCATTATACATAAATGTTAAGTAAAAAATACAGAAAATAATTTACAAATATTAAAAATAAATAATGGAACTCAATATTTAGAAAAACATATACTTACAAATAAAGATACACCCTTTTGTGTTTTTTTATCACCGATTTCATTTGTAGCAAAAAATGTACACGAAACTGGTAAATTTTGAAATTTTTGAATCATTTAAATCAACTCGCTTTTTTTAATAGCTGCCTTAATTATAACCTGAATTTAATTCAGATGGCAACTATGAATTTTAACTTACAGTGAGGGTAATATATTTATCTGATAGAATATTTTAATAAAAAAAAAAATAGAATCTGTGGATCCTAAAAGCACTTTTTATATAGACCGGTAAGTTTTATATAAATCTCACTATTTTTGGTGTGTTCATAGATTATTTTTGTTAATACTTATATATGTATATATGTCTTACATATGTATATGTTTATGCTACGATTATTCCATTATTTCACTTCAAAGATTACGTTTTTTTTTTGTCCTGTAATTTTTTTAAATACATATATCTGACTTACATATTTATAAATGCCAGTACCATAGGCTCTATATGAATTTATAATCAAAAAAAAATTACATGCAATGAATGGGGCTGCTTGACTACCAGAGACACATATCTTCATAAATTTTTCAAAAGTAGATGTTTTTTGCCCATTGAAAATATGGTAAAGCGATTGCCTTTTTAAAAGATCATTGTTAAATAATAGCTACCAGAAAAAAACTCTTGCTTTTTTTTTTTTTTAATTTAGAGTACACATACACATAGAATTTTTCATCATTTTATGGTTTTTTTATCAGTGCATATCTACCGGTAGTAAGTACAAATTAAAAATAGATTCAATGTATCGCATGGAATTAGCTTTTTGTTATTATGATGAATGAAAGGAGTTGTGTCATTAAATAAATAATTTATTTAAGTAATGTAATTAGCATTGCCGACAAATTTGTGTATTTTTATCAATGATTTCACGTGTAGCAAAATGTTTATATATGAAAATGATTTGTTTTTCTTATAAAAAGTTTTGGAGCTTTAATTTTTGTTCCAAAGGAAAACTGTTACTATATTAAAATTCTTGCTGTGTAAATTATTGGGTCTCAACTTAATTATTTAATAAAACACTTAGAAAAGAAAAATAATGTAGTCCAGAATTGTATCTTCTGCAGTTTCCTAGAAAATAATTGTAAGAAATTATTATTATTGGTAATTATTGTAAGAATTGGGGTTAGAAAACGCGTATTTTTAGGTTTAAATTAACTTTATTAAATTACCAATAAACAATATAAAACTTTGCAAAAATATTTGTCCAGAATTTAATAATTAAAAATTCAATGAAAATAGTAAATTTAAAACTAAAAATTTAACAAAAACAGCTTTTATTATTGTTATGTTTTATGATCGCATAGAATCAATCGCATTTAGTCAATGTATTATGTAGATATCTTTTATGGGACTGTTTGGGCCTTGTGGTCTTCCCAGTACTTTTTCATATGTTCTGATTGTTGTGCCCTTTCTATTGTTGAAAATGTTCATGTTGTGTCTTTTCTTGTGAGTGTGAGGTAATTGTTGTTGTTGACTTTCTTGTTTAAAGTTTATGCGATATCTGGTACAAAGCCAATTTCCTTTAGATTCTCTTATTTCTCTGATTCATCTGTTTTGGTGTTTTTCCGATCGAGATTATACTTTGTTGGGCATAATCTACTGCTGCCCGTCTTTCTGGTACTTTTTACTGATTGGTTCTTCCAATTCTTCTTTTGATTTTCTGGACTCTGTCTTTTGTTATTCTTTTAGACGGAAGACTATTTTTGTGCAATAAGTAGCTTCTGATTTTATAATTGTATTGTTGTGTTTTTGTGTTTATTGATAGGCAT
Organism: Zanna intricata; assembly: GCA_010016005.3. Classification (NCBI taxonomy): domain Eukaryota; kingdom Metazoa; phylum Arthropoda; class Insecta; order Hemiptera; family Fulgoridae; genus Zanna; species Zanna intricata. The sequence continues at coordinate 10,245 of JAAAKQ030090320.1, forward strand.
TTTTTATTTTAAGCATACCAGGTTAACTTCTGAGCTTTAGCTAGTTTATTTCTTTTTATTTTTTTGTTTAGCTTGTTTGTTATTATTTCTCAGGTATTTAAATCGGGTTACTATTTTGATTTTATTACCGTTTATATTTACTTCTTTTAATCTTGTTGGTTTTTGGGACATAATTTTTATTCTTTCAAATGATATTTTGAGGTCTATTTTATTTACAATGTTTTGAAGTCTATCATTGATTTAGCTTTGTCAATGTAGTTTGTTAGCAGTGCCAAGTCATCTATGATATACCAAGGCAATTTGTTTTGATTTTTTGGCCCATTTTTACTTTTGGGTACATTTTTTGAGCCATTACCATTTTAGAGCGCAGTTGAATAAGAGCCCATCACGTTGGCACAGGTCCTGTTTTGATTTAAAATGGTTCCGAGAGCTCACTTCTGAATTTTACTTCTGATTAGTATTTTATCATTATATTAATTTGGTATATAGTCTGAAGTGTCTTAAAATTTTTAGTAGGAATTCTCTGTAGAGCAGTCATTAGGTTTCTTAAAATCTACAAATGTCATCACAAAGTCTATTTCTTTTCCTATTGTAATCCATTATTTGCTTGGGACTCATAATCTGATCTGGACAGCTTCTTCTGAATCTGAAACCTCCCTTGTATTCTACTAGTTCTTTCTCGAGTTGTGAACTGATCCTGTTGAAGATGATTCTTGAAAGAATTTTTATGTTGTATCCAAGAGTGAGATTTCTTTGTAATTGTTTAGGTCTGTTTTGTCCTCTTTTTGTGTAGAGGAAGGATGAAGGCCGTCATTCATAGTTTTGGTAGTTCTTCATTGATCCAGTCATTGACAAGCAGTTGATGAAGGGCAATTTTTTCTGATCTTCTTGCATGTTTACAGATCTCTACAAAAATCTGATTTTTCTCCTGCTGCTTTGTAATTCTTGACCTCACCCAGTGCTTGTTGAGGTTTGATGTTTTCTTGTGCTGTTGTAATTGGGGTGTTGGTATTGAAGTTCTGTCAGTTCTTTGCAATTTAGGAGTTAGTTGAAATATTTAGCTAGGATTTCCACATAGTCTGTATTGTTATGGACCAGTTTACTGTTTCCATTCTTTATTAGGAGAGTTGGGGGTTCATAGTTTGGAGTTGATTTGTTAAGGTTTTTTGTAGTCTCCTGACTTTGTTTTATTCAGTTCTTCTATTGACTTCAGTGTTCCTTATGATATATTTTTATTCTTTCAGGAGATTTCTTTTCTTTGTTTTACTAGATTTTGGAAGGGTATTTCTGATTTTTTGGATTTGTGAAATAGCAACAGTGAATGTGTTTCATCACATTCACTGTTCCTCTATTGATGTTTTTTATGGGATTTTATTGGAGACTGATCTGCAATTTGTTTAAGGTTGTTGAGTTGATCAAAGTTTATCTATGACAGTTATTTTTTTATTTGATTTTTTGGTAATTTTCATTCTTGATTACTGTGGTAGGATTCGTTTTTCTTTAAGTTTTACACGCTTGGTTTTGTTGCTTTCTTCGGGGAGTAAATTTAATTGTAACTTTGACTAAATAGTGATTCGAGTCTGTGTCCACTTCTCGGAGGACTTATATTACATTTTAGATCTCCTTGTGTTGGTGTTTGTCCATGTAGACATGGTCTAGTAATCATTCTCTTTTAGCGTGGTCAGGGTATTTTCAGGTTTTCAGTTTTTGAGGTTTCGTCTTGAAATATGTGGATTTCAAGATTAGGTTGTTTTTTCTGCACAGATCAACAAGTCTTTGTCTATTTTTGTTTATTTTTTTTGGGCAGGCCATTTTCCAATGTTGACATTGTATCTTTCTCTGCCTGGTTGAACATTGAAATCTCCAATTAATTGGTTAACATGGTTTTTGGGATTTTTATTTATAATCATATTGAGCAGATCCCAGAACTTTTCTGTTTCTGTACTGCCTTTTGGAGAGTTATTTTCATTATTAGTTGGTGCATGGGCATATATTACAGTCTAAATTTTATAAGGTGCTGTTAGGTTGTGAATTGAATTTCATGAATGGAATTTATTATTTTAAGACTGACTAAAAAGCCTGTTACAAACCTTGGGACATTTTTCGTCACTTAATAGATCCTATATCTATGAGATTCCATGACAATCCTGGTCGGTGTTTCATATTTCCTGCAGATCCATGATGAGAATTCAGCTTTTATTTAAAACAAAATTAATTAAAAGATTGTAGAAAATATTGTATTAGTAAAACAAACCAAAAAGTCAGTGTTATTGATATTTAACTGACCAAATTTTTATTTTATTCTTTTGAAGATGCTCTTTGGAATGGGAATATGAATTTGAAAGATGACATTTTACTTTTACACCTTTATTTACTATTATTTAAGAAGGTGCTGTTATCAATCTATTGGATATTTTTTGTGATTTTTACATATTTCTATGGGAAAATATTACAAATTTCATTATTCTTTTTTCCTACTACATACATGTATCAAATTTTTTCCTAAATAAATTGTTTCTTTTTATGAGCTAGCTTTGATTGTAATTAATAACTTATTTGTTCAGGGTAAAACAAGTCATTGCTATTTTTTATCCATTTTTTCTGTATAAATGAAGTAATATAGAAAAAGAGAAAATTAAATAATAGAAGAAATTATTGTGAATTTTTATGAAAAGAAATTTTAAAGTAATCAAACATTTTATTGTTATTATATTTCTTAGTTGATTTATAATAAATATGGATTTTTACATCAGAAATATTTTAGAACTGAACATTTTTTCATTCAGTTTTAATACTTTACCTAGGTCGCATGTTAAATTTGAAGCTGAAATGTTGCATCTCATTTTTGAGTGTTTTTTTTTTAATATCATCAGTAATATTCTGTTTTTTTACTGGGATTTTTAACACAGTGCAGGGTTTTGGGTCAGCAGCATAATGCATCGCATTTGTTCAGATGCTGACACATTTGGTACGAACACTTCACATCAGCTACTTTTTGTTAAATAAAACGTTTGAAATAAAATATTGTTAAATTAGAAATGCTTTCAGGTTAATCTATCTTAAAACCAAAACATATATTATTTGTACCGAACCTTTGTTAAGCGGAAAAATTAATTTTACTGATATTTACTGTTTACTTTGCATATAAACAAAAACAGATTAAACAAACAAGTTGGGGTTGTGATTTAAGTGCTTTATACAGAAGCCATGATTATAAAAAGATATGTATAACTATTGATGGACACATATAAAGAATCATATAATATTGCGAGATTTCAACATTGATATAAACAAAAATGATTTTAAGCGTATTAATTTTGTTAATAAGTTTTATGAATTGGATTTAAACCCAATAATCATTCGATAATAAAAGTGTATTCGAATTGGAAGTAATTTTGAAAAATTGTGCATAGACAGTGTTTATATTATAAAACCGGTTTTAATATAAAATCTATACATTATCCTTTATTTTTAAATATTAATATTGAAATAATATAAAAATCTTTTAATGACTTTTTCACTTTTATTGATTTGAAAACATTGTTATTATTAAGTGAAACTATAGCTTGGGAAGATTATTTTTTTGTAGATGATGTAAAGGAAGCAGTGCAATTATTAATAAGTACAGAAGTTTAATTGCTAAAACTGATGGGAGGGGAAATCACACGTTAAAGTTGATTTAAATTGATGAATTAAAATGTCCTATAAGTAATGAGCTGATTGAAACTGAATTTTATTTTGTAGGGTGTTCACAAAAGAACATTTTTAATGTTGACAATTTGAAGAGAAAGCATATAAGTAGAAGTATATAATTAATGTTAAATCAATATATCTCAGACATGTAAAAAAGTGAAATTAAAAAAAGTAATTAATAAATTGAAAAGTAAAGCAGATTGGATTGATGGGATACATACGAGGTGTGATAAAAAAATACGGTGAATGAATTTTTATAACAGCTATTACTTAGGCTGCATCTATTTCAACTAGTATGTCTCATACCCTCATGTGTTGAGACAGGCAATGACAAGTTTGAACACATTCCAGGTTGTCAGTCTGCTTCTATAGCCGCTATAAATCTATAGCGCTATATGTTTGAAGTGTCTGTCGTGAAACATGGATCTTGAATAACGCATTAACATTAAGTTTTGTTTCAAGTTGAAAAAAAGTGCCAAAGAAGCTTATGAAATGTTAAATTCAGTGTTTGGTGATAATGTGGTAATTTTGAAGACTGTCTACAAGTGGTATGAGCGATTTAAAAGTGGAAATGAGTCTGTTAAGGACAAGGAACGGTCGGGGCGTCCTTCAACCTCAAAAACATTGTTTTTTTTTTTTCGATTGTGAGGGCATAGTGCAATCAGGGTTTGTTCCAAGAGGAACAACTGTAAACTCTGAATTTTATAAGGGGGTAGTGGAACATTTGCGAAATGATGTGTGAAGAAAGAGACCTAAAAAATGGGCCAACAGCTTTCTTTTTCATCATGACAAC
>JAAAKQ030090342.1:0-14729 GCA_010016005.3 Zanna intricata
ACACACACACACACACACACACACTCACATATATATATATATATATATATATATACACATACACACACACACACAAAACTATTATAAAAATATTTTTCTATTTCTTAAACAAATTCAGAATATTATATTTCAAAATTGACTTTCAAGTTTTATAACAAAAATTTTAATGCTGATAAAAAGATAATAGCAACAGTAAACAAATAATTACTTTTGTGAGGTTCAATAAAAATCTTCAAAGATTTATAAATTGTGTTTTATCTTTTTAGATAGGTGATATACCACTTTCAATTAATAATATTGCAGATTAAAAACAAAAACAAAATAGATAAAAATTTTAGTTATTTAAAATCAGTAATTAATAATTTTAACTTAATACTAACAGTAATAAAACAAAAAAAAAACCATTGAATTATTTTATAATACACTTTATACATGTGCATTACAAATCATACTCTGTTTGTTTATTCATACATTAAAAGATTTAATGAAAGAGACAGAACAAAGACAAATGTATTATATAAGTAATAAATTTAGACAGTTGATATAAAAAGTTAATAAAATTTACCTTTTAATTGTTTTATTAGAAGATATGGGACTTACATTTTCTTGTGATGTTGGAAATGAGTGACGAACACTAATATAGATAGAGCACAAGAATCTCATCACACAAAACCAGAAGACAATTGTTTTATTGGCAAAGAATCAGGTTCTTCAGATTTATTTCAGGTAAGTCATAAATTAATTCTTCATTTAAATTATATCTAATTATTTCTAAAATAATAGAAGAAATTCATAAAAAAATAGAACAAAAATTCATCAATGAAAAGAAAAAATAACATCAAAGATATTTTTTAAATTTTGTTAAGTTTCTAGTTGGATTTCAACGATTTATTTTTTTATATGCAATAAATGGATTTTATTATTTGTACAACATAAACTGGGTATAAACATTAGTAATTAGACTTCTTAATTTTTGGAAGGGAATACAATTGCTAGCTGAAGTACAAATTATACAATATCTTTCATATTGTATGTTTGATTTTGATAATTTTGTTAATAACGAATTATAAGTTCTACAATTTCAGCATCTAAAAAAATCAGGGTTTTTTCTGAAATTATGAAAAACAAATTTATAAAAATAAAGTTACATTATTTTGTTCAGCTTTATTACTTGAGACCAGGTAGAAATATGATTAAAGACTTCAATAGTTGATAGTTTCATGATAAATAGACTGATCCAACATAGCTGAATGAAATATATAACAAAACTTTGAAGGAAAATATTATAACTGCTTATTTTACAAGTTCTCCTATATTAGGAGAAGGTTAGGGAGTAACATTCTGGAAATTGAAGACTGTGAAATAAAAATAGATAATAATAACTGATGCACATTTAACAAGTTTCTATAAATAATCAAAATTAAAAACACTAAATATTGTATGTTGTTGGCATATTTTAGTGGCTAATGACCAAAGTGGTCAATGTCAAAATATATGCGTATCCTTTGAGAGTGCTATACTCCCTACTGTCTAATATTATAAAACTGATTTAATTAAAATAAGATTGTTCCAACATACTTTTAACACATCATTAAACTGAGGATAATGCAATTTCTGAAAACTACTAATTTATTTTTCTAAACTACTAAGTATTTTACCAACTATCAGTTAGTACATAGTAAACTGCCTCAATTTTTATTTGTTCTATTGTCCTGTTTTAATTTTTACCTTAATTTTATTTTTCAAGTTTGAATATATAAATATTAACTTTCTGATCAGCATTTTATTTTTATTTTAATAAATATATGGTAAGATGATAATAAAATTATATGTATGTGCTTTTAGTAAAATATAAAAAAATACATATATATATATTCTTTTTATAAGCATATGTATGACTAATTATCAATCTGTATGTGTGCACATGCACATGCATATGTGTGGTGTGTGATGTGTGGTGTATGTGTGTGTGTGTGTGTGTGCATACACATACCCATACATAACACATATGTGTTAACAAAAGTGGAAGCCAGAAGAAATAGTATTACACAACTATCTGGAATAAAAACTTAATTTTTTGGATTTACAAAGAGGAAAAATTTATAATTATTAAAAGATAATTACTTCTGTAAGTTGTAACACTTTTTCTTGATTAAAGAAATACATTTTGTTCTGGTGTTGTGCATTTTCAATGTACTATTTTATTAATTAATTTTGAAAGTAGTGGTAACTGATCCAAATAGCAAAGATATAAGAGAGTGATATTAGATGTGACTGGATAGAGTTTAATCAAATCTGTGTGATTAAAATACAGTTAAATATTTAACTATATGTTATGTTTAATTATATATACTACTATTATTATTATGTTTAATTATACATCTTCTTTAACCCCATGTCAGAATCACAAGGTTTGACAGCTTTTTCCTCCTTCAACCATATACACCTATCCTACTTCCTGTTCCATCACAAAGACTATAAAGCAAAGTCTGTTAATACACACCTGTTTCATTGAGAAAAAATCTAACACTGCAATAAAAAAAGCGAGTTTAACAATTTAAAACATACCATATTAATTAAGTTTTGAAACAAACTGTATCTGATAGAAGAAATGTAGAAAGACTCTATTGAAAGAGCTAATTTACTTCTAATTGGTTTACATTTATGTTTTTATTTTTATGGAATCAATCAGTATTAATAAGACATATACTTTGAACTGCTTCTCAAGAATTCATAAATATTGATTGACAAGACAATTGTGCATCACTGATATATTGACATACATATAAACTGATAAATAAGTTTGAATTAATATACAATTTATAAATTTTTCATTGAATTCCACGTTTTACTGATTAGAAATAAACAATTTTTGACCTTCTATATAGATAAATCTACACTATTAACTGTAGAATCTTAAAACATCATGCAAGACAAAATTTCTTAATTGTGCAATTTTTTTCTAAATACTTACAATTACCCTTTTAATAAAATTCATTTTTTTAGGTTGCAAAAACTACATTTTTAGTATATATTACTGAAGAAATCCATTGTTAATTATATTAATGCAATTTTATACAATAATTCAAAGCATTTACATTGTGTATTTCAATAATTCTTTTGTTGCAGTATGTATGGCTCTAGACATTTCCAGTTCTTATTGACATTTTTCTGCTTCTTTAGTGCATATCTAATGAGGCTTGATATAACAGTTGCAATTGTGGCCATGACTGATCAATCAGCAGCAAACATGGATTTTCCTGTAATTATAAAATAAGAGACTAATTTTTTAAAAAAATTGATTGTTTATAAAAGAAATTAATCTTAAATTTTAGTGAATTTAGTATGTTAGTAAAATAAAAATATAGATATTACAAACAATGAAATATGTCAGATTAGTTATACTACATTAGGTTAAGCAATATTAATAACCTTAGCTAGAGATATTTAAGTTAAACCTTAACCTTTACCTTTTAAAAATTAATGAAACCACGTGAGAAATGTTCATCTACATTCAATGTCACTGCTATTAAGGTAAATTTAACAACACGCAAAAGTAATCTTATTAATAATTGAAAGGTACAAGGGAAAAAGGGTTTAATCAAAATTTGCAAATTTTAAAAAGACCTTTTTTTTATAAAATCTATAACTGTTAAAAAATGAATCTTTTTAAATTTACTTAATGGTAATGTGTTAATAATTTTTTTTCTAAAAATACAAATCACAACAGAAATGTAAATCAAACAGAAAAACATAAAAATATTATTATTATTTTCATAAAACATTTCATGCAAAAAAGAGAGTAAATTGCAAACTTAACACTTTTTCCCCTTGATAGATTATAATAAATAAAATAAGTCAGATTGAAATGAAAAAGTAATTTAAGTATTATATTTTTAGTAGTACTGACTTTTTAATAGTATTTAATTTGATCTAAGCCACACAATGATAACCACACAATGAATAAGGAACTTTGTTTAACTGATGTAAGTTTTTGGATTATAAATCAGATACATGCGTACTACTTATTAGTACTAACAAAAGATAATGAACAAGGATGAAATGGTAAATTTTGAAGGGTCTGGCGAAACACATTTCATTGTTGAATTATTGAAAAATCAATAAACAAATTGTATAATGATTTCAAAACCAGAATTATACCAACTGAAAAGAGAAAAAGTTTATGAAACATATATTTGAGTTATTCCCTCATTGCGACGTGAAGAAGTCTACATAACACCTATCATATCAATGATAGGATAGAAAGATAAAAGTTATCTGCTGCTCTTTTAAAACAAATTTAATTTATTAAAGATAATCAAATATCTTTAATAAAATTTGGTGAGTGTAAGGATTCACAACATACAACTGATGGATGATATAAATAAAATTTTCAAAAGAGTTATTGAAATAGAAAGTAAAATAATGTTGATGACAGATGAAATGAGGCCAAGCATATGTTCAATTTTGTAAAAAAAAAAAAAATAGAGACAACGCAAACAGCAATGATCACAAAGTTTTTAGAAAATTAATACCAGTGCTGAGTGTCAAAAAATAAACATGAAGAGTATTGAATAACATATATACAAACTTATACAAATTTTGTGTTTTACAAAGAGAATGTTCCAAATGTCACAAACATCTTACTGAAAACTAGAGATCTTGAAATTCAGAAATATAATGTGTACATCATGGGGTTATATAAAAAATGATATAAATTATAATTATATAAAAATTTAAGCATCTATCTTCAAACAGAGTACAGAAAAATTATTGGAAAACAACAGAATATTTTTCAAAGGAGTTTGATGGATTTGTAATGATTATTATAATACAAAAATTTATGTGTTAATATTACTGAAATATATTTTAACAATGTACTTGTATTTAATAAATTTGCATGTTGCTTTTTATAACTGTTATGAAATACAATTGTATTACAAGGTAGTTTAAAACAAGTGTACAAACACAGTGTACAAACATTCCCAATATAAAGCCATTCATTAGAAAGAATTTGACAATACCAAAATCTTCGCCAAAGTAAATAAACCAATTTGCTTTATAAGATATCAACTTTTAAATTATAGTAGAATTTTAACAAAAAATTAATTTTCCTTTTGAAAACTTATTCTAGGTACAAAAGTACATGGTCAAAATCCAATTGTGCGAAGACAATGGCAACTACTAATATTATAATAAAAGTAATAATTGACAGATATCAAAGAAAACTTCTGCAACTACAACATACAAGATTTCTACTGAATGTTTGTAGGAAAAATCCGCAAGACACCTCTCAAAATTTTTGCTTCAGAAAATCAGACAGAAAACTTGTACTCACTAATCATGAAAACTGTAAGGAATTGATATGATACTTTTCTGAACTCCTCAACTGCCCAGATTCCCTAAAGAAGCCTCAACCTACATCCATCCTGAATCGCCTCTATCCACACAAGAGAAAAATTTGACAGGCATATCCTTCGACTCAAAAACAATAGCACATCTTGAGAAGATGGAATCATCTCTGAACTACTGATAAACCTCAGACCAAACTCCCTCAAAGAACCCACACAAATCATCACAGAAATTTGGCAGACATAAAAATTATCCAAAGACTGGAAATGTCCTCTCATCTACCTGCTTCATAAAGAGGGAGACAAAACAGACATGAAAACTATCAACGTACAGAAGTAAAAAGGTACAAGGTAAGGTCTCCCTTCTTCAAGTTACATACAAAGTTTTCTCAGACTACCTTCTCTAGAGAACACAAGAACAGATCAAGCACAAAGTTACTAAATAACAAGCTAGTTTCCATCCCAGTTGATCCTGCATAGAACAATTTTTCAACTTAAAAAAAATTTTGAAATACAAAACAGTCAGAAACAGTCTGATAATTTGCATTTTTATTGATTTTAAAAAGGCATATGGCTCAACTGACAGACAATCCCTCATCTTCATCCTCGAAGGACTCAATCCAACAACCCTGAACCTCATCAACCAAACACTTGCCAACACTACCTAAGGTGAAACTCATAAGCAAAATACACAAATCTTTTTTGATAAAAATCATTTTTGAGTCATAAAATGAAGTTCAAAAGAGACCAGGAACTAAGTAGACAGAAGAAAAAACAGAACCCACTAAGAAAAAGTGAGAGCCACATGGAAACGCAGAAAACTGAATTATAATAGCTTTGCATGGTTCAACAGGGTCCAATTGCAAATAATAACAATAATAGATATAAGCATTTACACTGTCAATCAGACTTATTTTTATCCCTTATTATATCAATATACTTAGTGCATACTAATGTTATACTTATTATTATAATATTATTGTTAAAATTATTTTCTATACTTATTATTAAATGCACTTTCTATGATGTATTTTATATACCATTCAGTATTTTTATGACTTAAAAATGATAAAATAATTTTGAGTTGATAAATTCATGTTTTCTTTCATTAAAATTTTATGTACAATAATAACAAAACACATAATTTAATAGAACTAACCAATATTAGAAATTTTGAAAGTTCAGTACAAGGTATTTGTGTTATGCAAATTTTAAGAGGTATGTTTTTATACATAATTAACCAAAAAACTCATAAATGAAGTGGTAAAATACATATGAAAAAATATCTAAAAAAAAACTGTAGAGTATATTCTATGGGATAAATATCATTCTATGACATTTTTAAATTATTTCAATCCAATAAAAAAAAAAATTCTTACAGAATTATTTTTTTTTAATTTCTTTGTTACAGACAGGATATGTTCATTTATAGCCCTTGATTTCTAATAAAATTATTCCACATCATTTTCAGAATCTGTCATCGACTTTAAAAAAAAGAAAATTATGTATTTTATTCATTAAACTAAACTTTCTATTGATGACTGATGAAACTAGGAGAACAGACAAAATTTATTAAAAAAGGACGACTGTCCTTAATAATGGTGTAGAGCGACAGCTGTTGAAAATAAATTTCATTAGGCCCATAGGCATCAATATCCTTTTTTCTGTTTAGCCTCCAGAACCACCGTAAGATATTACTTCAGAGTTTGAATAAGCAAGATATGTAAGAATGTAAATGAAGTGTAGTCTTGTACAGTCTCATATTGACCATTCCTGAGATGTGTGGTTAATTAAAATCCAACCAACAAAGAACACCGGTACACAAAATCTAGTATTCAAATCTGTATAAAAGTAACTACCTTTACTAGAATTTGAATTCAGAACTCTCAACTTCGAAATCAGCTGATTTGCGATGATGAGTTCACCATTCGACATGCTTGGTGAGTTATAGGGTCAATGTAGAGAAGGTCAACAGTACAGTAGAACCTAACCTACATATATACATCAATTACTAAATTTCTTACTAGGAACAATAGTGTTTGTTATTATTATTTTAATTTTTGTTTACAGGAATTAAACTGGGATGTTGTTATAAAAAGTAAAGTGCTGAGTTCATTTTTTTGGGGTTATTTTATACTCCAAATACCAGCAGGAATATTAGCAAGAAGATTTGGACCAAAAAAAGTTCTAGCCACAGCAATGTTTATATGTTCAGTCACATCAACATTCATCCCTTTATTAGCATTACATGTCAACTGGAAAGCTGTATGCTTAGCTAAATTTATACAAGGCTTATCACAAGTTAGGTTATAATAGTTAAATATTACTAGTTTTGTAAGAATTATTAGGATATAAACAATTTTGTATGTTTAAAGACAAGTGTTATTAAAAAGTAAATTTAATACAAAAATAAATCAAAATCAGAACTAGCACAACAGACATATTTTAGAATTAGTCATCCTAATAACTGGAGAGTCATAAAGATATATATTCTTCCTTTTTTTCTACTCATCTCCTACTTAATACAAGCACAACATGAATGTTGTTTGATTGAACAACATTTTTTTCCTATTTACTTATATGTTTGTATTTATGCAAATTAAATAATTAATTTTGTTGTGGGTCAGACTAACTTATCAATTCATACGTTTTATTGTCTTTCAAGAAGTTGAATGTTTATAGATATGTTTCTCTAGTTCTGAACAACCATCTAATGCTATAACTTTTGCATGATAGATACAATTATTTTATACAGTTTTTAAAGTTGAATTTCTTGAAAACTTGCAAAATTTTAACATATTTATTTTTAAGTATAACACTATTCTTTTATGTAAATTTTAACACAAAAAAATATATAATTTTTAAGCTTAAATTATTTACATTCTTTTACTGGTATTTTATAAAATTTGATCAGATTTTTATATTAATCCAATTTTGTAATGTATTATCAATTTATGGATAATAACTTATTTATCAAGTAACTGATAAATAGATCAAATTGTTTTTAAAAAAATATTATTATAAATAAAATGGGCGATCCTTTCAGAAAACTCATATAGTATCAAATTTTTTTTCTTCTAAATTGGACAATTATCAAGAAATTCACATTTTTTTGGTCTTAAGACCATATGGCATTTGCCTTACCTGTGCTTAAAAATTATATAAATTATGAAACCTTGAAATTCAATAATTCAACAGATCATTGTACAGACAATAAAAAGATCTTTTTTTTTTTTAATTACAGTTTTTCATATCTTAACATTATAATTTTTTTGAAATCATTATTATAAGAATAATATAATTGTAGTTTATTTTGTTATATATAATGTAGTTTATTAATGTTATAAATGATAGGCAATTTAAAGAAAAATCAGCTAAAAATAATGAGAATTAGGTTAAAAAGTAAAGTTTAAAAAAAAATTATAAACAATTCTATTATCATAATATCTACTGCATATAACAAGCAATACTTTTCTTCCTAAACATTTTTCCAAGATCCCACAAAATTATTTTTACCCATAAACCATACCCAAATAGAATATTTTTCTTTTCTATTACATTGGAAACTATTATTAAAAATCTACCAGATATGCATTAATACTAGATTGGAAATTAGTTTCACATATCTAATTTTTTTTAAAAATTCCTTTACAATTTATTAAAAAATTTAAGATTTTAAATAGTAAACTGTGCAAAAGACTCCAAATTCATCTGCCTACTTTCTATGAACAGAAAGATATATATGCATTTTTACTCAATTTCATTACTATAATAATATTCTATGTAATTGAAAAACAAATCTGATTTGTAAATCTAATGACAAAAAACAAAAAATTATTTTAAAAATAAATAAAAAATTAAAATTTCAAATATAAATTATTTTTTCCAGGGTATACTTCATCCATGTATATACACACATATATCAAAATGGGCACCACCAAAAGAAAGAAGTCGTACAGTAGTGTGTGTATTGTGTGGTAAGTATTTACTTAGTAATACAATAGAAACAAAAAACTGACTCATAATAAAATAAAATTACTATAATAAATGAAAATGGGTTTTATAGCATGTGAAATACAGAATGCTGGGATTTGAATCTATGTTTGAAAGGCAGAGGTCTACTACTATACCAAAAAAATCTGAATAAATATTATATAACTATATATTAAAGGTTTGTACATCAATAATTACACTGCTAAAAAAAAGAACATTATTTTTGATATTCTAAACACTAGTTTTAATTGTTAGATATCTATTCTGCTTGATGTAGCCACATTCAAAAAGGGCAATAACTACAGAAAAATATGGGGAAATCTAGAATAAACTTTATTGTTGCCTTAATAAAGATTTAACAGCTAGTAATATTTCACGTTTGAAATTTTATAAAAAAATGAGCCCAACAATTTGTTAAGATAATACTTCACACAAAACCCATTTAATTACAAAATAATTGTTTACAGTTTTTGTTTGTCAGTTTACTGGTTGGTTCTAGACTCAATTTTTTCTGTTCTGAAAACATCTTTTAACTTCAACATAACTATTACACACTATATCCCTAAGAAATAATAATAATAATAATAAACCTTTATTTTCATTTATTTACAAAATCAGCCTTGGTTGAGATTAAAAAAATAGAGTTGCTTACATAATAATCTTCTCAGTTAAAAATTAATATCAAATAATAATAACAATAAACTAAAGAGAATCCATATAAAAGAAAAAAAAAATTATTTACACTTCTCAGGCTTTAACAATCTTTCAAAATCTTTTCATCACACCTCACAAAAAACATATTGTTTTTTTTTAATCTATTCTAACCCAAGTAACTTTTATCTGAGTTACCCCTCCACACTGTTTCCTTATTTCTTTCTCTTACTCTCTCTCAGGGTACCCTTTTTCACTTTTGCATTCCTGAAATCTCCATAAATAACCTTTTTTGCCTAGTGATCACTTCCTCTCATTATATGTCCTGTCCGGTTCCACTTCCTTTTGGCTACCCTTGTTACTATACCTAAAGGAGATATTTACTGTTTGACGCATTAATTTCTCTTCTTATCCTTTCTAGTAATTCCCATTCTTCAGTATCTGTTTTTTTTTTCTTATGTTGTCTTTTCTTTCTTTCCACATACCTTTGTTACCAAATTAAACAAACCTTGATATCATATATTTATGGCTGACCAATGTAGTTTCCCTTCACAAGGTTCTACAAAAAAGTTTTTTCTCTTTCATTCATCTTAAGATCACGTCATTTCATATTTTACAAAGGCCTACTTAATCTTTAGCAACCTCCTATAACACCGTTTTTCAAAGGTCTTTATCCTTTTCCTTTTTTCTATTCCTATTGTTTATATTTTTTTTTTTGTTTATATTAGAATGACATATTTGTTTATTAGAATGACTATTGTTTATATTAGTTTATTATTGTTTATATTATATTGATATACCTATTGTTTATATTAAAATGACATATTTGTTCTGAAAAATCCAAGCAAAGTTTTAGAATAGCTTTCTAATTCTTCGATCAAGATTTGATATTTTTTCTATAAAAACTCTCCTTACTTATGTTGGTCTATTTTTATTTTATACCTTATTTGTCCATCTTACATAATTTTACTTTTTAAATAAAAATTTCTATGCATTATGATTCATGTCTTATACAACATAAGAAATATATATATATATATATATAAAAACATATTGTTTATAATTATCTTAAAATTTAATATCTATGTAGAAGTTTTCATAAGCACGGTCATACCTATTCCAACTAAGATACATCAGTTTATAGAATGGATGTAATAGTTAAGATTAAATATACATACTGATAAGTCATTTACTTGACAAATGAAGAAAAAGAGGTTACCTCATATTACATTTACTAAGAGATTAGCAGTTCTATTTAGGAAGAAAATTCCATAATCTCATGTAAAAAATGTTAAAATTAAAATAAAAGTATTACTACGTGAGGTAAATCCATAGATTAGTTGATAATATTTTTAAAAAAATATTAATTAAGTTTTGGTTTATAAAAACTTTGTACTAAAAAACTTGATCACAAAATCTAATTTTTAATACAATTTCTTAAAATAACATTCAAATCAAAGTTGTTGTATATTTTAATTTTATTTTTAACCAAATTATTTTATTTTCTATCCCTAATTTTATGTTACAATCTGTTCAACTTGTGAACAATTTGGCCATATAAGATGAGGATGAGGTGTAAATGAGATGTAGTTCTATATAGACTCAGGCCTACGATTCCTGAGGTGTGTGGTTAATTGAACCCCAACAACCAAAGTAAAATCAAATCCGCTCTCTAATATTCAAATTTGTGTAAAATTAACTTACTTTTTCTAAGATTTGAATCTCAGAATCTTTGACTTTGAAAGTCAGCTTTTAATAGACGATTTGTTACAATTATTTTAAAATTAGACAAACTTAAGACCAAAATATTAGGGTTAATATATGTATATAATACATAAACCTATTAATGCAATATTTACTATGTACTGTTACAATTTCCTATACCCTGTAATGTTTATTCTTGCTTTTTCTAATTTATTTTTCTAAATTAATAATAAATTAATTATGATGATGAAACTATTGATATGAATTATTTTTTTTAATTATAGTTATTTTTTTTTGGTAGCGTCTCGGCCTTTTTCTGGAGGTCCTGAGTTCAAATTCCGGTCAGGCATGGCATTTTTCACACACGCTACAATTCAGTCATCTCATCCCTCTGAAGATATACTTAATTGTAGTTGCGGAGGTTAAACAAAAAAAACAAAAAGAAAAAAGGAAAAAAAAGAAAGTTCTTTTTTAGTGATATTTTTTTTAGTTGAAAAAAAATATTTTTTAGTCTGAAAAAAAATTGAGGTTCAAAAATTATAATTTTATAAACTAAAAACTTCATATTTATTATTTACTTTATAGACCAGTCTTTATGAGTTATGATGAAATAAATATTAGAGTATAGTATTTTTTATTAAATTTTGTAATTAAAATTATCAAATTTGAAAAATGAATTTTTATATATCCCTTAAACTATTATTAATTAATTTTTTTATTATTATTAATTTTTTCTTTCAACATATTATTAAAAAAAAAAAAAATGTTTTCTTTTTAAACATATATGACACTGTTCATTCCTTTCCTACAGATGATACTCGTTATGTTTCTAATGTTTATTTACATCATGGTAGAGACGGTAAATAAAAAACTAAAATGTGATAGCCAAATGTGAATTATCAAAAAAACTAACAAAGAGACTATCATGTATATTTATCTATCAAAAATTTAAAATACTAAAAATAAATTCTCTAAAATATGCCTGGCCAAGTGAATCAAATCTCAATAAATAGATAACAAACAAATTATAATTAATAAACTTGTAGTAACAATTACTCTGTTTAAACAAATTTCAGGTCAACAAGTAGGAGCAGTAACAACATTGTTGGTAACAGGATATTTAGCAGCAAGTAGATTTGGCTGGCCTTCAGTATTCTACATGACAGGTACATGTGGACTAATATGGACAATAATATGGATAGTATATGGAATAGATTCACCAGCTCAGCATAAAACAATAACATTAGAAGAACGAGCCCATATTGAAGGTTCACAACAAACTATTGCAAATAGAAAGGTATTTATTTTGCAGTTATTTTTATTATAAAATTACCAAAAAAAAAAAAAAAATGTTTGCTTTTTAATACTAAAAACATTAGAAAATAATAATTTATACATTTTCATACGTCTTCGTGTGATATAATTATTATCATTCATAATTAAGTTTTTAAGAAAATAATTACATAAAGTTTCAGGAGTAAAGGGAAATAATTGGGAAACTGATTTTTTGAGCTTAAAGTAAGGAATAAAGTTTATACAAACATATATCCGAAAACGCTTTGTTTTCGAGTTACGGTTGAAGAAAAATTTCTCCTGGTTAAATAAGGTCATACTGAAATTTTTAAGGTATTATATAAGTCAATTTCATGATTTCTTATGGTTTTTGTCCTGAAAAAACGAACAAAGAAGGTCTCAGAACAGTATCTCCTGTAGTTTTAATGTTATTCAACGTAAAACAGAAAAAAATTCTATGACGAAAAACACGTTCTTTTTTTCTTTTTTTAGGTATGGAGTACAATAACTTTGTTAAATGACTAACAAATGCGAACATTTTATTATCAATACTTACAGATAATTTAATTCTGTGAAAATTGATGTAAAGTCTATTAAAAACAATTAAAAAATAAAAAATTTATTATTAATAAAAACAAACTTAACTTAAGAAAAACGGAATCTTTTCCGTTAGGTGGCAACATTTGCGTATTGTTGGAAAAGGTGTAAACGCGCCTCGGTATGAGATGGAATGACATCATAGCCACATGATGCGTCTTTTGTATATTTGCAAAGAATTGAATGAAAGCTGTTTCGTTATTGTGATTGTGACCGGTCAGTTGCAGTAAATTCATTTCAGCAAATACAAATTTATTATTATTAAATGTGGGCTTACATTTATTGTTGTCATTTTTTTCGTAAAGAGAAAATTTGTATTTGCTGAAATGAATTTACTGCAATTGACCGGTCACATTCACACTAACGAAACAGCTTTCATATAATTCTTTGCAAATATACTAATAGGTACGACATTAAATTATACAATCGATATAAAGAGCGTTGGGTTTATTCTAAAATATACCGTTGTTAGTCTAAAAATGAAATCACACATTGCATTTTGTTGATCCGCAAACCCAAGTTCAAACTCAAACGGTTATATGGCGAAGGCCAAAAATCGGAACAAGAAACATTGGGGTAGCCAATGCTGACAGATTTATATTTGGTGGTTGAATATATGTGGCGGCAGCGGCATTAAAATCAATATTTATTTGAAAAAAATGTTCAATGTATTGCGAAATCCTGCTCAAAAAAATTATCTTTCATATTTTTAACAGGTTCTACATTATTATTATTATTATTGTTAAATTAATAGGCCTATGATATTTTTTGTTCCTCATGTTGCTATTTATTTTTTTATACTGTCGCGTGTTCGTGGCTAGACCAGGATATTGAGAGACTGACAATTGAAAATGTTTATATAATTACAATTTATTGGTTTAAAAGATATAATGGTTTATATATAAGTAAAACAAGACAAATCAATAATAATAATAACAGAAAATATAAAATATCTCACAATAATCTTTAGAATAATGACAATAATGGCAATAGTAAACAATAATAATATTAAATGTCAATAACAAATTATTAATCATAACTGTAATAATAATAATAAACAGGGTGTTGTAGTACAAGGTTTTAATAAAAATTATTGTAACTCCCCAAATATATTGAAGTCCACAAAATAAATTTATAACT